>JANHGB010048635.1:0-44963 GCA_026283785.1 Coracopsis vasa
AACCATGCCACCCAAGGCTCTGTCCAACCTGGCCTTGAACACCACCAGGGATGGAGCATCCACAACTTCCCTGGGCAACCCATCTTGACTTCTGTTTATTCTTTCCCCCTCCTCACTTTGTTTTTGAGGGAGCAGAAGGACAGCATCCACCCTTTAAACGCAGAGAGAAAAGGCAGGTGGAAGAGAAGGTGAAGTACTTCTGGATGACAGGCATCCTGTGGCTGTGAGCTCTGCCAGGTCTCAGCTTCTGTTCAGCCCACAACATGTCCCCTCAGACCTCTCGAAACAATACAGACAAGTGAACCACAGAGCTCTGTAGGAAGCAAAGCGTACTTCAGGTTTCTGTTCAAGTTGCAGAGGTGCAGATGGTTGAGTGATAGTGGTGCTCCAGGCAAAAGATGTCTTTCTGAGCTATGTTTGTGATATAACAGGAGGGATGATCTGTATGGAACAGAAGGAATTTGGGAGGAGAAGGGAAGGTAATTGAATGGTGAAAGGGGAAGTGCTTGTGCACTTTGAGGGACTGGCTGAATACAGAACTCCAGAAAAGCCAGACAGATCCTTGGAGCTGACAAGATACTGGTTTGGCGTGAGGCCCTGATGCATCCAAAGTTCACGCACTAAATTCCATGTGTTAGGAAGCAGCAGGGTGAGGAGAAGAGGCTGGGATATACTGCTGAAGCATATCAGTGTGCCATAAATTTAATACTTGTTTCTAGCAGTGACCAATGCCTAAAAATTCCTGAGTACAGCAAAGCATGTCCCCTGGTGCCTTTAACCATGGGACATGTGGTGAGGAGTCTTCTTTATCCCAATCTGTGCAGAAGATGGGCTTTTTGTCCTGAGGTATGTGGATTGATTGCTCTTATCTTAGCCTGCATAAATGCAGTTACGACTATAAAGGAAGTCATAATAATGCTTTGGTCTGGATTTTTTTTTTTCCAGAGGGATTTTGCTCATGATGGATTTAAATTCTAGGGATTTACTTTTTATCTGCAACGGCAGTTTGTTATCCAGCACTGGTTTTTATTTTTATTTATTAGGATGAAGTGTAGTTATTCATTTCCTCATCACACTGGTTCTGCTTGGTGCTGTTACTGTTTAAATTAATGTATTTCTATAATGTGGTTTGACTATAGCCTGGTTTTCTGATTGGACAGGCTGGGCAGTAAGGTGATAACTTTCATAAAGGCATGAAGCTTCCATGCCAAGAGCAGATCTTACTGATGATCATGGATTGATTTGGGGTTAAAGAGAGCTTAAAGTTCATCCAGTTCCAGCCCCTTCCATGGGCAGGGACACCTTCCACTAGAGCAGGTTGCTCCAAGCCCCTGTGTCCAACCTGGCCTTGAGTACTGCCAGGGATGGGGCAGCCACAGCTTCTCTGGGCACCCTGTGCCAAGGCCTTGGCACCCCCAAAGTCATCTTTACTCTTGAGGAGATTCCCACTGGACACAAGAGGGAAATTTTTCCAATGAGAACAACCAGCCATTGGAATAATCTCCCCAGGGAAGAGGTGACTCCCCAGAACTGCACAGTGTTAAGATTGGGCTGGACAGGGTGGTGGCCCATCTAGTCTAGGTCATGCTTTGCCTGGAAAGGTTGTAGCAGGTGATCCTTGAGGTCCCTTCAGCCTGGGGTTCTGTGATTCTATGATCTAGAAAGTTTGAATTATGCCCATTACTGTTACTTCTGGCTCTGGTGCATCCATAGGATTCTTTCTACATAAATCAGAAGCATCCAGTGGACATAAGATGTTTATTTCCTTCCCAGCAGCCATATAACATCTCAAGCACTAACTGTTCCCTGAAGAGCTGCCCGTAAGTTCTTGTTGATGCTAAAACAATCCTGTTGATGCCAGAAGATACAACCCCAAGCTCTGAGATCCTCCAGTGCAAAATACACTTGAAGACAAAGGGACCCTTTGCTGTGATCTCTACCTACATCTCAGCAGAATAAGAATCATGGTTGTATTTTATGACTGCGAATTCCTGAAGGGAATCCAGAATCCCAACTCCACCAATCTTGAGGCTGTTCTTTGAAGGCAAGAGGTTTTGTGTAGGTGTCTTGCGGTAATTTTAACTCATCTCCTTGATACAGCACATACTGAAGGCTTTTGCTTGCCTCCTGGGAAATACAGTGTGCTCTAAAGGCGCTGATAGCCAAGTATCAGGAGGTAGTATTTTGATGACAGAGCATTTGGACTAGGTATGACAACCACCCGAAGTATGTTTGTGACTTCCTTCTCACTTCCGTTAATGTAACAGTGCTTTTAGAGGTAGAGAAGTATCATTTAGCCCAGTTCCTCCTCTGTTAAATGTGCACCAGATGGGCTGAGAACCTGATTTTATTGCTGGTTTAGGTGGGTGCAAGTCTTTGGTCTATGAAAGCTGCTGTTCTGCCCTCCCTCCTGCTGCACACTAATGTATCTTGTGTCAAAGGCATCATTTTAGGAGGTGCTGAATGTGCTGATACCTTCTTCTTGGAGCTGCCCAGTGATGTTTCCATCATGATGCTTGGGAACACATGGCCAAGGAGAAGGGAGGAGAGGTGAGACTTCACCTTCTGGTAATACCATGAATTTGTTGACTTAAACGAGCTTAAGTTTGGCTTCGGAAACTGAAACAGCATCCTGGAGGTGTAGTTTTGCCATGTGTTTGAGGTAAGGGAACGGGCCACTTTACTACTCTGTCTGTGATGCTGAGGTGGCAGGAAAATAACTGACATGGAAACCTTGCAAAACATGAATTGGAAGGGGAAGAGTAAGTTCAGGGATCATGTCTGGCCAGGTTGGAGCAAGCTGCTCTAGTGGAAGGTGTCCCTGCCCATGGCAGGGGTTGGAGCTGAATGAGCTTTAAGGTCCCTTCCAACCCAACCGTTCTGTGGTAATAACAATGCTTTGCCCTGTTATATAAAATGGCTTTCTTCAAATGTCAATAAAGCAAATGGGAATGTCAGGCTGTGTAGCTCTAAGGGGTCAATTTCCCCCTGGGAAATGCTAGAATAGGAAATCTCTGTTACTGACTCGGGTACAAATTTGATTTAGTGCTGTTGCAAAGATATACCTGTATACCTAATGCTGTTGCCTGATACTACCGTTTAGGTACCACAGTGCATCAGGACTAGAGGCTAAAATCAAAGGACAAATAATTTTTGTGAGATATGAATAAATAAAACCAAGGGAAATACAGTGTACATACATAGCCCCAGCTTTGCTATTACATTTCCACTTACTGGTTTGCCTTAATGTGATACTATGATGAGAGCCTGTATATCGAGGCACTTTCTTCTGCTTCTATCAGTGAAGTCACTTTCAGTCTCTTCTGCAATACCTTCCTTCTGTTAGTCATAAATGTCCTTGGCAAAATCACATTTATTATATATCCAAACTGCAACCCATCCCTGGCATCTTTATTTTCTGCTTCCTGCCTCACTTTATTGGATGGCAGCACAGGCTCCCATCTCTGTGCAGGTATGGGTATAGATGTGGAATCATAAATATTTAACCAATATCAAAGGTAGCATTTTATGTAAAGCAGAGGGTAAGCTGCAAGAGCCAAGCTGCTGCTTTTGCCAGTGGGTCTTCCCTAGTTTTCTCTGTCAGCAATGCGGGTGTAAATGATCCAGTGCTACCAATCTTTACAAATGGTTTTGTGGGAGGTTTTATGGTCTTTATTTTGTTGGACAGTAGCATCACTTGCCTTGCAGAAGGCTTTGAAGGTGACAGTGATCTTGAGGTCTCTCCTGCTTCTTTGTGCCCTTTCCACCTTGCCAGCCCAGCTTGGGAAGGGGGGCATTGGTCTGAAACACCCAGGGACCTTCCCATATGACAGCATGAGGCATCTGAGGCAGCTGGCTCTGCTCCTTCCCTGCAGTTGCCTTCCTCCTTCAGCAGGAGACATCTGGGCTGCTTGGCTGCTCTCTTCCGCACCGGCTGCTGACCTGACTCAGCACTGCCAACCCCTTGTCCACAGCAGCACCCTATGGGCAGCCAGACACCCGCTTCTTGGTCACTGCTTTAATGAGTATTAACCTTTTGGGATGGTTTAATTCTGTTTGTCCATGGATTGCAATAATGTGCCTTCTGTGCATCATGCGTCTGCTTTGTGGGTGTGTTTTGATTCATGCCGGAGGATAAGCATTGTAAGATCAGTAGCAGTGGTCTCAAAACCCATGTGCAGAGCAGTTCTCCGAGTGTAGCCCTCATGTTGAAATGGCAGTTAGCATCCTAGTTGGAGAAACTGGCTTTGATTTGATGTGATGGATTCCTGCGACTCTGTCCCAAATTAATGAAGGGAACAAAAGGTTTGCACATTCTGGATCTGTAGACTCAGAGGTCATGATAGGTTAAGGAAACTTTACATTGCTTCCATCCTGTCTCTAATGTATTGACCCCCAAAGAGAGGGGGAACTCTATCCTTAGGGCTGGCAGCAGCATTCCTTAAAAGAGAAAAAACCCTGTCTTGTTCTTAGAAGCTAGACAATGTATGCCATAAAGGTAGAGGCATGACTTGGGGGGAGCAAGGAGGGAGAGCATATTACATGTGCTGAAAGAAGGGAACTAACAAGATGAATTGGGCCAGCCAGGAATTCCTTGGTGTTGTCCATGGTTGTGTCAGACCTGCATAACCCACTTGAACTTAGTAATGGACTGTGGAGTTCAGTTGGGTGTTTGCTTTGTTATTTTTTTGTTGTTTCCTTTCTTTTTTCTTCAATCACTGGTGTGATTTTGGGTTTGGTTTTGGCGTTTTTTAAAGCAAACACCAGGACCTGAATGTGTATCCTACACCAATGCAATATATTTGTTAATATATTTTGGCATTCAAAAGTAATTTGTGTCAGGTATTGAATATCTGCTTTCCACTCCACTGACAAGTCCAAGGAAATGGCAGGACATTGAAGAAGCATCGATTTCTAGCATATATCATTAGAAAGCTTGGCACAAGGTTTGTCTTAATCCATCTTTTCATGTCCTTTAGAAAAGAGAGATATGAGTATTGTCAAATCACCAAGTGCCTCTTCTGTTCAAAGCTACCACATCTGAATGCAGGAGTGCCCGGCCATAGCTGTTCTTCCAAGCTTGGATCGGTGATCAAAGGCGCATTGAGCCACTGTCCTTCCAACCATCTGCTAACTGTGGCATCTCCTGGGGTGAAGGATGGCCATTGAGATGTACCTTCCCTTGCTTCTTGTATGACAAGAAGTGTCATCTAGCTCCCTAACGACAGGTAGATGTTGATTTAGCTGACTGTTCACTTTCTGTAGTCTAACAGTAAGCAGTATAAGTGTGATGGAGAGAAATAGAGCAGTAAAACTGAAGGACAGAGTGAGGCAAGGCTTGGAAAGAGGTTTTCATTACTCTTAAAAGTTCACTTGTTTTGCTTCAGCTAAATACAGTTTAGTGGGATAAATCTCACAGGGTTTGAGAGGATAAATCCTAGGGGCTGTGCCCTTCCTCATGGTGCTGCCTAGGGTGAAGTGCACAGACTTAAACCTGTTCATATCTAAGGCAATTCAGGTGGCTTTAAAATTGGGTTAATTTCATATGTGTTGGTTTTGCTTGTATTAGAAGATTTTCCACTTTCTGCCTTGTGTTTTACAAGCTGTTCTGTAGAGGGCTGATGCTTTCAGTCACGTCTTGCTTGATTTGTAGTTGTATATTCATTTTTTCCCACTTTGAAGGAGTAATTTCTGTCAGTGTTTGTCTGCCTCACCTAAAACAACTAGTGCTTGTATCAGAGTTGCCTTCTCACTGTGGCAAGTGCCTAAAATCACTGATATCCTGTATTGACAGGACTCTTAGCTGTGGTATGTTACTACTGACAAGAAAAAGAGGACCTTTGCATGTATGTGTGTATGTAATCATAGACCTGATGTATGTGTATTTGTGTATAAAAGGATCAAAGAAATGATGAATAAAAAACCCAAACCAAAAAGCAAAATTGCAGGTCTCATGTGTTGGAAGGGATCTAGGCAGCTCTAATTATAAAGTAACAATAAACTGTCCCTAATTAGACTTGGTAACCTTAATTTTGAACACTCCTTCACTCTGTAGATCAGCAGTTGTAGCTGAGAGTCAATGCAAAGACACAGGGCTTTTGTCTCAGTATATATGGCTAGAGCTAGGAATTTCTGGAATGCCACAGTGAAAGAAAAGGCATATTCAAGCTGTTACGAGCTGGAAAAATAATAATGCCTGGAGCTATATAACCTGTTAAACATCAACAACTGCTTTCAAACCAGAAAGGAAAATATCCTGGTCCTCTTTAGAGAAAGGCCGAGCTGGAATGCTGAATGAAAAATGAAAGGTTTTTTTTTCCTGGGTATTGTAAGAAATAAACTAAGTGGGCCTGAATTCCTTCCTGACACTTACAAATTCCCCTGGTTTTGTCAGGATAAGCTAGTTGCTCAGTTCCTGTCCATCAGCTGACACTCCAAGCTGGCAGTTTCTTTCAGCACTTTATTGACACACCGCTTCTATCCAAATGCCAGAGGCAGTGTGGGTGCAATTCTGTGAGAGAGTGATTGGGAACTTGCTTGTAGTCACGGGGGACTCCAAGGTAAAGTCGCCTGAAAGCTTGTTTCAGCGTGTGCGAGAGTTACCATGCAGCTTGTGTAATACGCCGAGTAGGAGAAATCTAATGATAAAAGAAGCAGCGTGAAGTGGGAATTGGAGTAAGTATTTGCTTGCTGCAAATATGCATCATTGAATCTGGTGAAAAAGCACCTCTGGGGAGCCTGAATGTTTGTCACAGCAAAAGGACAGCCATCTGATTTCCATCAGGAGAGGTGGTGTTGTCCGAGTTGTGTTCTCCTCAATAGCTGAGGCATGGTGGAAGTTATTTAAGTGCAGTAATGTGCTGAGCAAGGCTGCGAGTGCAGCGTTTGTCAACAGCTTTTGCTTAGTTAAAGAATTGTCGTGACAGCAACAACAGGAATTCAACACCTGAACTAGTGAAGTTAGGTAATAAAATATACATAGAGGCCTCGGGGGGCCTTTCATCTCTTGGAGAAGCTGAGCCCTGTGTGGGTTTGTACGTGTTCAGAGTTGATTCAGTTTGTCACTAATGAGTGTACATGACTGGGGATACATTAGCAGGGTTAGATGCTATTTTCCAGTGCTGGGGCTAAGTACAGACCTGAGCTCAATTCAGTTCCAGGATGCAGAGCTGACATCAGCTTAGCCAAGAGGCTCTCTGCTTTTGGCTGGAGAAGCCTTGGGGTTGATCTCTCCTGTTTGTACCTTGCAAGTGTGGGCTGTATGAGCAATGGGTACTATGGGTAGCCCTTTCTTGTGTTGGTCACGTGGCAGAATGGCATTTGAGTTGGTCTTATGCTGTCCCAATATCCATTTAAATGTTCTTGACTGCTGTATAATTACAGCTCCAGTGATGATGATGGATCATACAGAGTCTTTTCTTGTTATACCAGATCAGCTTTACAACAGATGTGCAGTCATAGAGTTGCACTGCGGTATTTTATGTGTGTGCCTCTTCCTTTTCTAGAGGGTTCAGGTAGGTATTTAAAAGAAACCAACCAAAACCCATACAGAAATACAGCAAAAGGCATTTAAAAAGAGATTGTTAGTGAATTTGGACACTAGAAACTGGGAGTCCAGAGATGAGAGACAGCCTTTTCCTGTAAAATGTCTCTCTTGGGTTAGTTTCATACCCAAAACTGAAACCACCCAAAATAACCAGACACTGAAAATGTAAGTCATGTTGTTCATCTCAAAAGCTGTGAAACTTAGGCATCTCATGGAGAATTACTGCCTCTTAAAAGTCTCCATCTAAGACTGCATTGTTAGCAGAATAGTCTTGTTTTTGCTAGACATTTAACCTTATACACGTATAATTTATGGTGGGTTAATTTAGCAAGTTAAACAAGTCTTAAAACTCCCAGAGTAGAGCAGGAGTTGCGATTCTGGCTGTGAACAAGTTTTATTTGTAGTTGCTTCTTCCCTTTCCTTTGTGCTAGGCTCTTTTGTGGCGGTTTACAATACCTCCAGCGAGTGGCTGTCTCTGAAAGCCGGCAGCGTGCTTGTATAGATTAGCTAGGTGTTATGTGACTGCCTCCCCACTGGCAAGGTGTATAATCTGTGCTGTATACTCATCCCACACAGGCCCAGGGCGTCCGATCCACATCAGATCAGAGCTCATCTCTCTCAGTTAGCAGTTCACTTACACAGTTGCCTGAAGACTGGGGTGGCCTTGATTGGTTTTGTTGTCCCTGAAATATCCTGTCATTTTATGCATGTGTGATTCCTTCATGTTGTTCTCCTTGGTGGAAAGTGACTGCCTTTTGATATGCAGGGAGCAGTTGGGTAGGTGAACAGACAAGGAAAACCAGGGTATGGTGGTAGGGGGAGAAGAAACAGCACTCGGATGGAATCACTCTACCGTGCTCCCAGCAGGGAAATTTAATTTCTGGCAGTACTGCTTTGCATTGACTCCAGCTACTATCTCAGGCCTGTTGCCACTAAGAAAGGAGATTTTGTGGCAGTGAGTCCTTCAATATCCGGCCTATTCTTTTTCCAAAGTGCCTGTTTTCTCATTGGCATATATGGGCTGGGTCCTGTGACAGAGCTGGAAGCCTGCAAGAGCACCTCCAGTTGTAAGTAACCCCTCAAAAACATGCAAGAAATTAACTCAGATTTTGTGTCATTAATTAATTCTATCTCTGCCCCCCATCACACAATTAGAAATATTGCCAGTGTCCAAATGTGCCATTACTACATCTGTTAGGAAAGGGAAGAAACAAAAGGATTAATGTTGACGATAATTTATACTGACACACCAAGGATGGGGAAAGCACTCCGGGTACTGAAGACCTGGCCAGAGAACATTTGGAATAATCTAATGATTTGGGCAGATCTGGATATCGTTCTTCCTCCTTTTCCTTTTGTTTTTCCTTTACCTACCACCACCAATGACCCCAAAGTCTTTTAAAGTATGTGAGCTTACTGTTCACACATCAGCATTGGAAAACATTCCGAGGCTTTGCAGTGATTTGATTATCAGGGAAGTCTTTCAAAGGTAAATAATTAATATTTTGGTGTCTGTGTTGTTTGTTGAGGGTTTTTTGGTCTGTTTGGGATGGGTTTTGTTTAGCAATTTGAAGGACCTCACAAGATATGTCTGTATAGCACTGTGTGTTTCTGTCACTGTGCCTGTTGGATCAGTTGGGTGGTTCAGCCAGCCCAGTCTTCTGCCTCTCTGCATGGCAAAAGGGACTGGTGTTTAGGGAGAGAAGGAAGTTTGGCCTCTCCTGCAGCACTCCTCACCACTCTCAGTTGTTCTGGGGATGTGAGGTCCCTACTTACCATCCCAGTACCTGTTTGTGGAGCTATTATCCGTGAGTTTGTCCAACCCCTTCTGAGTCCCCTGGCAGTGCCGGTCTCCCCAGCCCCGTGTGGCAGCAAGTCCCAGGTGTTCACCACCTCCTGTGCAAAGTTACCTCTTCTAAATCCATCTCCTAATTTTACTAATTCCCACTACTTCTCCTTCTGCAGCTCTTGGCAAACTGCAGTTTATAGGATCATAGAATGGTTTGGGTTGCAAGAGACCTTAAAGACATGTAGTTTCTTAAGCTTATCTTCTGCATCCATGTTCTTATAAACCTCAAAATGACAAGCTCTCTTCAGCTTTCTCTTCCCCAAGCTGTGTAGTCTGAACCTTTGTATTCTCTCCTTGTGCAAGGGCAGCCTCATCCCCTCTATCCTATTGGTTGCCCTCGCCTAACTGCTGCAACCTTCCCAAGAGCAGGACTGCATACAGGATGGGGACATGCCAAGGGCTTGTCAAGTGGCAAAAGAGTATCTGTCCCTTTCAGTTTCCTTCCAAATGATTCACAGAACTCTGTTGATTCTTTGTTTGAAGGCCACTGCACAATGAGTTGATGATTTACGGTGATGACCCCGAGATCTGAAATTGTAACTCCCATGAGTTCACCATCATGCATGGTTTAGGTGGTTATCCCTGCATGTATTACCTTTAAGCTTATCTAGTGTAGCTCATCTGCAGCCTCCTTGCCCATTCAGCTTTTTAATGTTCTCTTGTTCTTCACCATTGCTGTGACATTTTACTACCCAAAATGGTTTAGTTCCACCTGCAGGCTCTGAGATCCAATTGTTTCTCCCTTCTCCAGGTTTGTTATAAAGGTACTGAATGAAATCCTTACGAACATGTATCCCTGGGGGACCACAGCACTAGCTCATCTTCATCCCAGAGCCTTTTGCTTCCTAACCGGCTTTTGGTTCATAAGAGATTTTCCTTCAGGCCCATGACAGCTTAGTTTCTTTAATAATCCTTTACGTGGGACTTTGACAAAGGCTTTTTGAAAATCCAATTATTTTGCGCATCCCTTTCCTTCACATCCCAACTGACCCCCTCACATCACTCCAGGTTATTGAGGCAGAACTTCCCTTTATAGAAGATACACCAGTTCTTCCGCAGCAAAACCTCACTTACATGTGTGTGACAAGGGGCTTTGTTCTTCATAATAAACTCTTAGAAGGGTTGGACATTGGCCTTGGTGGCGTCCAGCTCCCACAGCCCCCTGTGCGGCCATTTTGGGGATGGGGCTGACTCTGTCCAGCCGCCATTTTATGCCACAGCGCCTGCTGGTGCCGGGGTCCTACTTCTTGGCGCGCTCATCTACAGTTTCTCACTGCAGTTCCTCCACCGTTCTCTGGTAAATACCACACTGCTTATGTGCCTCATGCTGCCTGCAAGCTTGTTTTGGATAGACTGAGCTTCTCTGGTATTTGTGCTGCAAAGATGCCCTTGGCCATTATGGGGGTCCCCTGACAGGAACCTGGCTGCTGTGAGAGATGGAGATGCACAACGAGGTGCTCCCCTCACCCAGGAGGTGTGAGGGAGGAAGGAGGAGCTGCTCTGCCTGGGGGACGGTGCCTGGTTCTCCTCAGCAACCACTTTCATCTCCAGATGGTGAGTGAGGGGGTTGAATCCTCCATTTGTGTTTTCTGGCAGATACATGGGCAGTCCTCTGGGTGCTCACCACTGCCTCGGCGTAAACCACCACAATATTTGTGCACCATCATGGCAGGCCAGGGCCCTCCAACAGCTTTGGGAACACTTGTGGAGTTTTCTGCACATTTCAGGTACTTCACCTGGTATTTTTTCTTCTGTTTTTATTCCTGAAAGGGCTGCTTCAGGTAAATGGCGTCCCAGGGGTAAAATAGCCTCCTCGGGGATGAGCTGCTCTGAAGGTCTCCACAGGGCCATGGACCACACAAATATTGCCTTGCAGCCCACTTTTTCTAGAGGGAGCATCACTGTGGCTGGGTGTCAGTGCCCCCCAAAGAGCCCTGGGAGGTTTGGGGTCCTTTTTGAGGCATTCCTGCCCTGAGGAAACAGGGTGGCTGTGGGGAGGACCCTGCACTGGGGCAGCTGTGGGGGAAAGGATTTACAACAGGGGAAGCTGGAGCCCAGTGAGAAAGCCACAAAGGTTTATCCATTGGGGCAAGAAGCTTCTTAAATCCATACAGGAGAGCATATATGGAGCAAAAAAGAAAAGGCCAACCAAAAACCACCAAAACCCCCTAAAAACTGTAAAAAAATATGCAAGAGCAGAAGTCACAGTGTCTCTGAACCTTCAGGCAAGTTCTAATGAAGCATCACCAGCTCTTCAGTGTGCTGCTTGACAGGAAAACATTCTAATGTGGCAGGTCTGGCATGTCAGTAAGCTCAACAGATGCTACGATAAACTTGATGTCCCAGACAGAACCGTGTAGTTAACGCTGCTTAACATGATGGCATTTGGATAAATGCAAATAGAAAAAGCATTAAAATAATGTCATTATTAATGCATCCTGTTAATAGTGGGGATTGGCAACTCCGGGGAGTTCTAATGAGTTATGCTCATACGCAGTCAATAGGGAAAGGGATGGCATGAGTAATTTTGTTGTGCTGCTCCTTTGCAGTCTTTTAAGATAGTTGGTAACCAGACAAAGGGTTTGTTTAGACCGTAGAGAGCAGGTGTCTGTTGTTTTACTGCAGGCAGAGCATTTCGTTATCCTCCCACTAATAGCTGCTGTGCTGGGTTCTGTGTGTGTGTTGTGTGTAAATGCCATCCTCACTGCTGTGCCTGTGGAGTTTGCAGGGTGCCGGTGGGGAAACCTGCCTGTGGCAATGCTGTGCCCTGTTACCTTTGTCTTAATGAGGTGCTCTCTGTTTTCAGCTGAGAGTGGGTGGTGTGTGTGTAGGAATCTTGGTGATTAAAGCTGCTTGGCTTTCTTTTTGATTAAAACCAGAATACAACTTTATATCTAATACCAGCATCATGGATCCTTCATGAGTTTGTACATCGAATGCTTTCCTTGTTCCTTTAGTGTGTATAATGAAAGTGGACCCTCTAAGGAGCCTGCCTTATTTCAGGAGGTGATGGAGGTTTTTGCGCCGTGTTGGCCTCTGTAGCATTTCCAGGCTGTAGACCATTGCCATGCTGAAGACCATTGCAAGCCTTCCATTTATTTTGATAGGGCTAGGACATTGTCTAATCTGTTAGTACAAACTGGGATGTTAGCTAGCTCAACGCTGTTGAAATGTACACATGCTTCTTTTTCTTGATCGTGTGCATGCTCTTTGCCACTGTATATGCTAATACACATATTAAGTCAATCATATCATATCTTGTAAATCAGTGGCGCAGCACTGTGTTTGCTCTAAAGATGAATTGATGCTGCATTGACTTGGCTGTAGTATCTGTTATATAGGTGAATTTGTTTCATGCATAGCTGGAATTAATCTAGTGGGAGTAGATGTAATTGGGATAGATATCTTGTTTCCTTCCTTTTCTTGGTTTCTTTCCTGAAAATCTGTAGACATACGGTGAAATAGATGGGAATATTGACACCACAGAATATTTGTTTTCTCAAGGTCTACCAGATCAAAGCTTTCAGGGCCCTCTTTTTTCCCCTTTGAAACTGAGTCTGAGATTGATCTGTAAAAACCATGTTCCCTATCGTTGGAGCAATATTTGGTTATCTGTATTCAAGCTGAAACTCTGATCCATAAAAATGTTCTTAATTTTAGATGGAATAATGTTGATTTTGGTATTGCCAAGTCCCAGTTCCTTCAGCAGTAAGTTGATGGCCCAAATGCAAGTGAGGGGAAAGATAGGCACATATCTTTAGGTTTTCAAAGATTAAGAAAGTATTTTCCCTTTCACTGGTGCTTATTTCCTTGTTCCCATGGTGATGGCTATTAGTGGATGGGCCAGCTCTGAAGTTTTAAGTATCAGTAGCTAAGTTGTATTTTGTAAGCTACAAGATAGAATAGATGAATAAGAGATTTTCAGATGTATCTACAGTTCTTAGATGACCAGCTGGAACCACTGTAAAGAGATTTTATTTGCAGGTCTTAGATACTGTGCAGATTTCCTGAAAGGAAATTCCTTTAGAGCTTCTTAAAAATCAGACCTTCCAAACTTGCCTATTTTAGTTTTTAAACGTGATGTAAGCTTGCAAGCAGATATATTTGAAGTATTATTTTTTAAAGCCTCTTGCAAAAAGGCAGTGTTTGGGGGAAGTTAGTCAAAAGAAGGAATTACTTAGAGCAAGCATTTTGCACATCTGTCACTGTGTGTGCTGCCAGCCAAGGTGCTATTTTAGAAGGGGATCATTTTATTAACATCAAACAGATCTACAACCTGTCAGATACAACTGACTGTTAACTCTGTTGCTGGAGAGTCTGTCAGGAACAGCAACTCTGTAACTGAGACCAACTTGATAAATGTGTCCAGAGCAGTACCTGTCACTGAAAAGGTAAGGAAATATTCAGGTACTGGTTAACATATATAAATAGTGAAATTTATCTTGGAATTCTGGAGGACATATGGTCATGGAATGGCAGAAATCTTCATGTTCTGATGTGTATCTGTAACCCTTGCTCTAAGCCTCCTAGAAGGTAGGAGAGTTGCTTGTGCTGTATTAAGCAAAGACTCTTTTTCCTTGTTTCTACAGGGTCTGATATAAAAGAGTCCTGGTTTCCTAAGGAGTATCAATCGGGGGCAAAGGGATAGCATGGCTTTTTAGTTTCTGCCTAGAATTGGATAAAATGTTGACTAACTGAATGCAGCTGGCATTTTCAGTGCAACAGAAGCAGGAATAAGCTAACCATGTGGAAAATGTTCTTTGCATAGTGGAGAGAAACCCCCCTACAGTGTTACACACAGCAAATGCACATACATCCCCACAAATACTGTCTCAGCACTGCTGCACTGGCAGGAGGCAAGGCTGTGATGGATGGTTGCCTTGCTAGAGAAGCTGGGTATGGATACCCCTCACCCATTTCATAGAATCTTAGAATGGTTTGGGTTGGAAGGGACTTTTTAAAGCTTTAGCTCATCTAGTTCCAACCTTCTGCCATGGGCAGGGACGCCTCACACTAGATCATGTCACCCAAGGATCTCTCCAACCTGGCCTTGAACACTGCCAGGGATGGAGCATTTATCACTTCTTTTCCAGTGCCTTAACACCCTCACAGTGAAAAACTTCTTCCTTATATCTAACCTGAACTTGCCCTGTTTCAGTTTAAACCCATTACCCCTTGTCTTATTGCTATAAAAGCTAATACTGCGCTAAAACTGGGCACTGAAACTGCATTTTCACCCATAGCTGCTTTCCATTTAGTCTGTCATGTTAATAGTGAAATAAATTGCTCTAATTGCCTGCAAACTTCATCAAATTCATATTTCTTCCCCTTTTTTATTGAATATTTATTAAACTTCATATCATGTCTTGCTTGGTTGGTAAAAGTGGTCCAGTCTGTGCATAACATTATACTTTAAGATACAGCATGTCACATTTTCCCTTCCTCCTCTTGAATATTAATTTAGATTGTGAAGTTTTGCATTTGTGTTCATATTAATCATGCCATTTGAAGAAAGAAGAACAGTTTGCAAAACATACTTGTCTCTACACAGGTTACTTTTTTGAGTGAGCCTCGTTTCTAAAGGGAAAAGCCCTGTCAGGGGCAAATCAGAGGCTGGTGTGGGGTTTCCTGCCTGATGGTGTGCATGGACTGGGAGTGAGAGACTGTTTACAGAAGAGCAGAGCAAATGGTCATCCCTGTTGAGCTGCTTGTACTCACAAGCTTTTCAGCTGTGTGAATGGGTCAAGTAACATGTGTGGGGACAAAAAGTAGCAGTGGAGTTTGGTGACCTCCAGGAACTTTTAAGGAGTGACACAAGCCTGAATCAATTCTGGACTTCCTGTTGGTTTAATACTTGGAGATGAAGGAAGAGTGATTGGTGTCATTGAGAAAATCCCAGCATCACACTAGCATTGCCTTAACTAAATATGAGGTGTAGATATTGCTGTTAATGTTTCCTAGTTTTTCATACATCTCTTGGTACTTGGTTTTCTTTGAGAATCTTTGCTCTTGCATTTGTTTATGTACAGAGCAATTGCTGCTGCCACCTTCTTTTTTTTGGTTTTCTTTCTTTTTGTTTTCTTGGAAGTAATTCCTGGACTTAATGTTCATGGGGAAAATAATATAAGTACAAATGGAAGGCTCCAAAACCATATGGCAAAGAGAAACATCTATGAAAAGACTAAACTAATATTTCAGTGTGTTGGTTTTTTTCATTGTGGGGTTTTTTTTTGTCATTTTAGGATCAGTTTGATTTTTTTGTAACTTATTTTTGAACAGCTTGACTCTTGGGTTGGGTACTGTGCCTGTTTGTAAGACTGTGACTTTAGAAACCTCTCAATAGTACCATACTTACTGCATGATGTCAAGCAACGTGCACACTTCTTCCAGAGATTCAGGAATTCAGACAGGGTCAGATATTGTAGGGCAATTTTAGGTACCATAATTCCAATGAAATACTTGCCTAAGGGGGAGGGTGAAGCACCTAAGCTCTCATGAGAGTGAAGAAGAGGATGTTGCAGTGGTTGGAGCATCATTTGGCTGCCTTGTGAACTGCCTTTGCGTTTTGGCTCCTCCCGAATTTTTCCTTTTTCTGTTGGAACAAGGTGCCTCTCTTGACTCTTGAGGGTGAGAGCACTTCTCTACCTTTAGGCCTTTGATAGTGAGTGATCACCAGCTTCTCTTTCATGCACTGATGTGATTCTGGGAGCAAGGACGCAGTGCCTGGGATGGCAGCCGTCAGCTTTCTAAATGCAGCTGGGCAGGTGGGTGTCAGCATTGGGAGATCTTGCTTCTTTTCTTGCCTGCATAGAAGATCTTGGAGCACTTGTGAGAACAGTTGCATTTTTATGCTCTTTTCCTTAGATAAATTACTGTGTCCAATTATGTACTTAGATTGCTATACTTTGCCTCCCTTGTCAGCTCTGCCTCTTCCAAAACTCACAGGAGGTAAAACTCAGCCTGCTCAGATTCAGAGAAAGGTGATTTCATGTCAAGTGATCCTTCTTCCAACTGGTTGTAAGTTTAAAAGGAGCTGCACTCCCCTTCCTTTTCCTTGCTCTGCTGTTTAACCATTGAAAACATGTCCTTAAAAATTAAAATTACCTACCTCTTTCTTTGGTTTTGTGGGTTTTTTTTTGTTTGCTTGTTTTTTCCCCTTTTTATCCCACTCCACATATTTCCATCTGCATGGACTAATATTATTCTTTGTGGATATAATCAAAATCTGTTATTTGTACATAAACAGTATGCTGAGTTAAGAATTAAAAATAATAAACCATAAAGAAACTAACCAGGTTGTTGATCAACTCACGTAGTAAATGTACTGAAGAGGGTTTATCTCTGTGTGAAAGGCTTTTGTCAGAGCACTGGTGGAATTGTCTAGAACTACCATTCATAGTCACTGGTGGTGTTACAATGCCATGGACTTGCTGAAAGAATCCATGCACATTTAATTTGAAAGGGGAAAACCAAGAAGAAAACAGAAAAAATGTGTAAGTATGATTTGTATTCCCAACTAAAGAAATGAATGTGTAAGTACGTATCAACAGGCACAGCTTTCATGTTTATTCATCCAAGAACTAGAAGCACATATTTTAGCATCTGAATGACTATAAATATGTTTACTAGCTATCAAAATCACAGCTATTTAATTTGAGAATACCAATTCATATTCAGATGTGTTTTGCTTTTCGCTACTAGTGTTAGTTACCCTATTCAGCATTCATAGTCTTGGCATTCATCATCTGGCTCACAACATACTGAGATGTAACTGAGGACCAGTGTCAATGAGGTTAAGGGACATGGCTGTATGTTTTGATTACTCTTATGTCAGTGTGTCTTGTCAGAAAAATTGGATGGATACATTATGAATATATGCAGTATTACCCACCATGTCAGAAAGGCAGCATTTTTCAGTTTTTCTTGTGTTATGTATTGTCCAAGGAAAATAAGGATGAAGTGAGTAAATAAGCTTGACTCAATTAAAAATGATTGATGCCTGACTTGAAATAGCTATCTCCAAAACACACCTTTTGTAGCTCAACAAAGCTGGTCATCATGATGAAGAACCCACTGGACCACACTTGCATGGTGCTGCATTCATATCCTATGTTGTCTCACCCACAGCCACAAAATGCTCATTTATTGCAGTTCCCTGGTTTTATTATTTTTTTTCTTTAATACCTGGTAAGATGTTTTTCCCAAAAGTTCATTCAGCTGGAACTTATGTCAGCAAAATCAGCAGTCCACCAATGTTTGCTGGCATCAAGAATGAAAGGAAAGAGCGGACAGAATGGGAGGTCAGCCCAACGCTCTCAAGTTCTGGATTGGGTCATGACACACTTTGAGAGTAGACTCTGATGTTGTAACCAACCAGTTAAAACCAGTGGGTAGGAAACCCCTTCCTTATTTTGCATGAGTGGGTTTTGCTGTAAGACTTGTTAATTACCTAAACTCTCATTTTCAAAGGTTAGAGGCAAAACACTATGTAAAAACGCTTTTTTTGGGCATAATTCCATCCTTCCTTCCTGTCTCAGTCCTATCTGATCTCTTTTTCTTTCCCAAGCCCTATAACAGATTATTATAAAATATACATGGTGTAATAATGCAGTTTATCAGCTCACTTTCTCCCCAGCCTCGGGCTTGCCTCACAAACCAAAGCACAAATTATGCTCAGATGATTGCACACCGATTTGTGAACATCGCTTTTCATTTCCGCAGCTCTGTGCTGGCCTCTGAGCTGGAGGGTCTTGGCAATTCCTGCCACTGGTGCTGATTTTTCCAGGTTTTTGGGCCTGCTGAAGTTTAAGATTGTGCAGCATTTGTGATGTCTACCCCAGGCTACCCTTTCTGTATTGAAGGATAGCTGGAAAACAAGCTGTCGCTGAGATTTCATCAGACTGCAAGGTCGCTAAGAATGCTTTGCTAGCTGGCAGCTTCCACTGTGTGTGTGGGACCAAACCCAAACCAAACACCTGTGAAGACCTGCTGATGTTTTACTGGTGATTTTGATGACTTACAGTCATATATATGAGCTAAATCCAGCTTTCTTTTTGATCAGGCTCTTCTGCCTGTGCTGAAGTTTTATTTGGTCCCTCCTTTTTTATGTAGGAGCATTTTGATGCTGTGTGATGTGTTCATTGCTCTCTGTATCCTTCTTCTAGTAGTCTCCTACTTGCTAAGTAAGGCAAAGCAGTTTTACTGCAGCACAACCACCCCTTTGCTGTTCTTACTTTCCTGGTTCTGCTTTCCAAATCTTTGACTTCTGTTTTTTTCCTGGTGACTCGTTCTCTGCTTGAAATCATCCTTTGCTACTAATGCAGACAGCTAACTCTGGCAGTCTGTAAATGTGGGCCGAGTTCTCCATACTTGAGACCTAATGTTGGGTGTCATTTGAACCCTCAAAGTAAGGTTCAAGGTGAAATTAAATGTTTTCTTTGCACTGATATTCTGGCCAGAATTGCTTGTAATGTTTCCAGACTGCTTCTTCTTTCTAGAAGGTCTCAGAGATTTCTGTAGTGCCATGTCGTTTCTCACTGTTCATCCACTTAAAATCAAAGGATGGGTGAGGGGAGCAAAATAATGGGAGCATTTGCTTATCATATAGTGAAAATTCTGTAGTTCAGTAATTTTTCTTCCTCATAAGTGTTCTTTCTTACCCAGGTCCTGCATCACTAATTTTCTTCCTCAGTGTGTGATATCCTTCCTCATGAGATTTCTTCCTTCCCTCATCCCTGGCTTGAATACAGTCTGGTTCTGTATTCTGTGTGATGCCAGCAGTGGCTGCAGGCAAATGCTATTAATTTGAAATCAAGACATATTGTGCAAATGGAGAGAGGAGTTTTCAGATATGTTTGGTTTTGTTGTCTTGGGAAGTGTTGTTAAGCATTTGTTTTACAGACTCTTTGAGGGTCACATTTTGAAGTGCCTTACGGTTAACAGATGGTTTTTAGGGTTGAACGTCCAAAAGCACTTGACTTCCTCCAGCTCCTGTTGGGAACTGCTGTGGTCACTGGATGGGTGAACCCTGCTGTGCTAGGCAGGAAGATCACCAGGGCTTGCTGGTGTTACCTTGGGTATGGGGTATGCAAACCTCTCAATGTAACATCTGTCTGATGACATTTGGGGAGGTGGGTGATTTGATTTAAAACTCCACATGGGATAATCCGTTTAAATAGCCAAAATGCAGGAATGGTGTAAGTCCATTGGAGTGGAAAGAAATTAATTTTGACCTTTTTAATTCTCACTAACTGTTATAATTTTGATACACCAAGTAGTATAACAAATCCAGTAATTGTGAAGAAACCTCCTGGTGAATGGAGGGTTTACTGGAGGAGGGAAGCCTTCAACTTGGTGACGAATTTAATTCACAAGAGTTGTTGTTTTGCCAACAAAGCTTTCAGCATGCTTTGGGAGTTCCATCTGTCCTTTAAAATCATCTTCAACCTGTAATAGTACAGTATTGCAGTGGTGACTTCCCAGAAGGAGATCTGCTTCTCTGGGCCTGCCTGTCAGTTAACAGGAAAATTGCCCATAATGTTGGGGTTTAACTTCCTCTTGAGGTGAGCCTGGTAGTTTGATCTAGTTATTCTGAAATGCGCCAATACTCCCAAATACTGCAACACCCAATTATGGAGACATCTACAAAGTATCTGCTTTATTTGTTTTTTAGGCAGGGAATCCTCAGCACTTTCTGAAGAGTGTTTTTTTTTCTCTGTGGGGGTTAATGTACCCGAAGTGGCTGCTACTATAGGAAAAAATAATCTTTGATATTACTGCTTGAAAGGAAATTTTCAGTATTGAGCTTTAGTTATTCCCCACTTTATTTACTTTTTTTAGATGGAAAATATGGGAGGAAAGTATCCAGCATTTGTGGAGACACTTATGTTCTTCTGCCAGCTAGAGAGGTGTGAAAGAAAGCATTCTGCATAGCAAGTTATTCTCAGGAGACCTGTTTAGCGGAAGGGCACAGTGTTAGCTGTAATTTATTTATGGACAGAGTTTCCAACAATGGTGCAGTGGACCAGGAAACATCACTAAAGTAATGAGTCCTTTCCTCTTTTAAAGTGATTATGTTTGAACAGTGCAAATTAACCTGCTTTTTGAGGCTGCTGCTTAGGTGAAACAATTTGCTGATGTAAAGGCATCACCTAACTTGCTCCAGAGCTGATGCAGATGATGCAGTGCATGGGAGAAAAGCTGTTGTCTGTAAATCAGCAGTGAGTAGCAACCAGGCTGATCTAATGTAGGACCTACTGTAGTGAAATTGTGAGGCTAAAACCAAATGTGTTATACTGTGTGCAAAGAAACTACTGTAAATAAAGCTAGCTCAACTGGAAGAGCAGCATATTCCTGGGGGAAGGAACAGAATTACTGCAACTCCTGCGTGATCTCTTCACACAACAGACATGTCTGTCAGCTATCCCTGCTCATTTGTGCTTGGAGTCTGGGATTTCTACAGCCCACTGTTCAGCCTCGTGGCTTACTACAGTGATCAGGCACAGACATTATTGGGGATGTTATCTCTGAATAATGCAATGTCATTACTGCTGTGTCTCAAACACCATCTCACATAGCTGGCAATAATGAGCTGTGATTTGAGCTCTCCAGAGAAATCACTCAGTATCTCGCGAACGGCATGCAATTAATCAGTGAACATAGAGCATGGTTTAGGCAGGTGCCATTGGTTGTTCATGCTTGACGAAAGTAGAGATGCACATGATAGCACTTCTAGCCAACTGTGATTGTGAACTGTCTGTAAATGGCTTCTTTCTTTTTGCATTGTGGGGTTTTTGCTGGTAACGAATGCAAGAACCACCATGTGCTCATCTGGAAATTAACTCAAAAGGAGTAGTTGACAGTCCAGCATAAAAAGTCATATGGGAGATTTCCATATGCCCTGCTGAGAGTTAGCCTCGAGTATCAGGGGGAACTCGGTGCCCAGCTGCCATTTGTCTCTGCTTTTCAAAGAAGTCTTTCCATAGAAACAGCCCTTAATAGTAAACGGATCTAATTTTTTCTTTTTGTGTGGTTGGCTGAAGGTTGCTCTGAAGGAGCAGTCTGGTTTGTCCTCTTAACAAATCTTTAGGTAATGATTTGGGCATATAATTCTGATTTCATTAAATAGTAGAGTTGGGCTTGAATAACTAAAACTAGTGTATAGTATTACCTGATGCGCTTGAGTCTCCTGGTGGAAATGTGTAACTTGGCCCTTGAACACAATGTTTTGTTCGAAACTGCTGTGCCTCCTGGTTATAAAGCCAAGAGATACCATTCATAGTAATGCAAACACCTCGGTGGGATTATTGCCTGTCCTCCAGTGAGAGCTGCTAAGTTGAAATGATCACCTGTTTCAAAAAGTACACTGTTTTAATGACTTTCAGTATCTTTTGCTTAGCTCTTTTGGGGATTATTTCCATTTCGGTGGCTAACGCTGTTAATAACTGTAATCAGAATTCTTTTTAATGCCATCCTCTAGTATAACTAGTAACACTAGTATTTTTGTTTTCCATTGTTAAATGTATTTTGTGTATAAAAATTATATGTGTGTATATTTCTTTCCGAAGTAGAACAAAACTACCCAGGATTAAGCACTGCAGCTTCTGCTTTGGTGTTAGAAAAGCCAACTATTAACACACCCCTTTTCCTTTCCTTAGCTGAGTTAAAAAGGTAAAATCAGAAAGCATGTTAACCCCATGCGAGTGAGCCTTTGAAAACATTCTGTTTCAGGCTGAACCTGGTTCTTTCCACCTCCTGGCGCACGGAAGATGGTGCTGACCTCTGGGCAACCTTTGGAGTATTCAGTGACATTTAGTTCTTAATTAAAAACTTGGTGGGGTTTTTTGTTTGCCAGCAGATGATGTTACTGCACATTTCCCTGCGCTTAGCCTAGGGGCTAGCTAGGGAATACCAGGCAGCATGATAATGTTAGTTCTCTGGAGTGCTTTTTGGCAGTAGGTGGTGTAAGCCCATAGAGCTGTTACGTTTTGTAAACTTGTCCCTAATCCTGTTCTTCTGATTTTCTTCATTTTCAACTTTCATATTAGCTGGCAAAGGATGAGGAGATCCAGGAAGTTGGCAAAAAAAACACACAGGAAAAGAAAAAGATGGATTGAAAGTTGACATTCAGGAGTTCCCTACCAAGTCCAACAGCCTATTGTGATTCTGATGTGAATAAATCAAGCACAGGCACAGAGAATACAATTAAAGATAAATGCTATGACATTTCCATCAGTAGTTAATAGATCTTTATTTTGTTCTACTCATGTCTCTCGCTGTGGATTTCCCTTAGTCTTTCCTTTTGATAAGAAATCTTCTGAAGGCTAGATATTTACTGAATTCCCTACCTTTACTCTCAAGCCTGTGTCATACCGTTGTTTTCTGTTCTTTTTTACTATTAAAAACTCCTCAGGAAAAGATAGCCCACTTAGAAGTAGCTTAATTATTTTGGGGAAGAGTTTCACATAGGCTTTAAAGTGCTGTTTTGTTTATTCATTCACAGGTAGGCAGTGGAGGTTAACAGTGAATTACAAATGCAATGGATAACCGGAGAATTACCCTTGCTTCCTTTCCTAGTGGGGATGACGTAGGCCAGGGTTTTGAAAAGCACCAGTCAAGTGTAATAATGATTTTTTCTTCATGTATCAGTGAACATTGTCCAAAATGTTCACTGATGTTGGTATAATAATTCCCAGGAGAAAATTTCTGTTCAGACTTGCACACTTCGTACACAGGGGAATGTAGATGCAGTTGAGCTGGAGAGGTGCTTTGAAGGAATTTTCCTTTTGGCTTTTTTCTTCATTCTTATTATGGATTTGTAGTCAAAAATGGAGATTTCACTGTGAAAGTTCTCTGCAGAGCTCTTCCCACACCTCCACCGTCCTGCCCCATGAAACCCCAACACCAGCAGCTGTTTGAATGTGCTTGTGCAGATTCTGTGCATGTGAGCGGCAGAGCACCTCCCTGATGGTTATGTATCTTCTTCTTAGCAGTAGCTTGTGACGTAGCAGCATAAAAGTGGTACCTTATATTCGTCTGTGATTGAACTGTTTAGTTTCTAAGGGTCTAAAGAAAATGTATTTCTTTGAGTTGGATCACTTCTCATTTCTGCGTGCAGAAAGACAGAGGATTAGGGAAGCAGTTGCAAAATACATAAAACTATTTCTTGCTACTAAAAACAAGACTAAAGTGATACTGCAGACTTACTTTTGAACCACTTTGTGTTGTTTCCTTATTTAAAAAAGGGGGAAAAGAGATAACATTGCACTGCTTATCAGAACATAAATTCTAAAAAGACAGATTGGCCAACCAGTCAGATATCCAGTACTTCCAAGTTTAAGGATCAGTGATTTTGGTCCTATATTTTATGGTACTGTCAATTGCAGGGACAGTAGAATAAAATGTGGTCCATTCTGCACGTAAACGTTATTTGGTTATCTATGTAATATACCTACGTTTGGCAAGCAAAATGGTAGCAGTATCTTGTTTCTTTGCCCCATTCAGTAGCTACTTATTAAGAGGCTGTCTTGTAGAAAACAATTTCATTTTTCAGTCTTCCCTCCTTTTTGTTTTCATTGGCAACTCAAAGTGGATCCACAGATACAGCATTTCTCTGTTCTGAAAGATCTGTGCATTGTATTACAGATTATACCAATTATGTGCTGAGAGTTGAGTGGAAGGTGGTGACTGTAGTATGGCAGTGAAAGATGTGTGCAAACCCACGTCTGGCTTCAGAAGGTGGGATTTGTTGGGAGGTTGCTGTGAAGGGGGAGCTGTTTCTGCTTGTGACACTCTTAATCCTCCATAGGTACGTGTTTGAGCTGTTTGTTATCCAGGCAAAGGCTAGCAGGCTGTTTCTCCTGACCCAGTACAGAGGCTGCTGTGTAATCATAACTTCAGTAAGTGATAGTGGTGCTTGACTTCTGCTGTCACTGCTTTCTGAGCTGTACCATGGGGTTTTGTAATATGCATGTTGACCTGCATGGACCTAGGAATACTAAGGCTTTGGTAGAAGAATGTGGTGGAATATGTGAAACTCTGCCTACCTGAGGTTTACTCAGGTAGGTAAATGTCAGTCAACTTAGGCTCAAGGCCCTGGTTGCAGGGCTGATGGCTGTTTCACCAAAACACCAGTTGTGAGAAGACAGAATAGGTGTCTTTGCCTATGACTGTGGCTAGAAAGATGGAAAATACCCAACCCAATCTCTCAGGAGTAAGGAAAATATAGTAATGAAACCTCTAATAATTTGTTCTGCTGTGGTTGTTTCTATATTTCTTTGTCCCAGGAAGTTAAACACATTGTCTAATGGGACTTTCGAGTGCTTTCCCAGATGGTAGTAAACCATGGATCTGTCACTTGGGGAGCTGATCAGACTGCTTTGGTGCTTTAAGTGTGTAGGTAATGACCTCCATAGTGGTTATGCCACCAAATGTCACACTCAAAAGGCTGTAAGTCAATGAAGCATCCGGGCTACTCAGTATATCAGTGTTTAATTGACAATGCATAAGACCTGCTTGTGATTTATCGCCCAATAAAGGGACACACTTTTTATGTTCTGCCAACACAATTGGCAGAATATTTTAGGCACAGATGGCACATTAGCCTTGGACAGCTGGTTCGCTCTCTGCTGTCACATCCTAGGACCATCTAACTAATACTGTCACACACGACCCACTTCACTGGGTAGCTGAGAGGGGTTCTCATGCATGGCTTTGTGTCAGCCTGAAGGCACATGAAAATCAATCTGCTAAAAGACTGCCTCTAAGAGGTTTCCAAGACTTAGCATCCTACTATGCCCTTCTGGCTGTTCACTTGCTGACCTCTCTCTTCTAGCTGTGCGAGTGTAACCAAAGAGTTTCTTCCTAGTTGCGTGATGTGCACATGTGCAGCCTGCAGAGTGTGGTTCTCTCCTTGTAGTGTCCTCTACTTTGCATCTGTACAAATGTGGATTTAAAAAGGCAAGAGGCAAAACACACCTATGTAGCATGCTTTTCTTTAAAGCTAAAGAATGAGTAGGGATCACTGAAAGGTGTCTATTTTGCAAGGCTTAGCTTTAATACTTAGCAGAAAAAGAATGAAGAATACATGGTAGAGAGATGGTGTATAGTGACAGCATAAATTATACATAGATGATAGCAAGGATAAAAGAACAGAGAAGTAGAACTTCAAATGCTTTTCTGAAGAACAAAACCAAACCCAAATGTTTTCTGGAATGCAGTCAGGCAGCAGAGGTCTGAGGTGGAAAGCTGAAAGCTATGTTTTTTGGTAGATGAAACACATTTTTCACCTCAGAAACAGTATTTCAAGGTATGATCCCAATAAAAATACAAGAGTTTTATTCTCCAAAGCATAGGAAATATGAGGCTCATAATTTCTTACTATTCTATCAGAGGTTCACGGGCTTTGCTGCAAACAAACTGCTGTGCAGAAAGCCTTTAAAATGTACTTTGGTTTATGACATCAGATACAGAGTCTAAGAAGTGGTGATGGGATTAGGAGTGGCTTTTCTTGATGCCCAGCAACTAGACAGGAAAAACTGGAATTTTGTGTTTAAAGCCATAATTTAAATAAGGTAGAATACAGTTTGTTGTAGGAAAATGCTCTTGGATTTGAGGAGGTAACCAGCCAGGGGGATGTGTGAGCACTGTGAGGGAGGAAACATCACCCTTCCAGGGCAGTGCTGGGAAAACACTCACTAGCCTTATCCCCTGTCTCTTCTATGAGCAGAGCTTCACTATCTCCATCTGGAGAGCAGCCTGCTTTGTCTCGGAGTGGCGTACATGTGGATGTGTGTATGCAACGTGATGCTCATGTTAGTCAAGGGATGACAGAAGAAGGTGTCTTGCTCCCATCACATATTGATCACCTCCATGAATTTCATACAGACTTTTCTGTTCTTGCGCTATGGTAGTTAGCTCAGGGAAAAAGTGATGTGTTGGAATTTGCTTTGTTTCAGTTGGGCAGCTTACCCAGATATTCCTCAAAACAAAAAGAAGTGAAGTAAAATCCAGAGTAGATGTAGAGCAACTTGTAATGACAACTTCAAATCACTTGCTTCTTTTCCTAGTGGGGATGATGCAGGCCAGGCTTTTGACAAGTACCAGTCAGGTGCAGTAATGATTTTGTCTTCATGTATCAGTGAACACTGTCCAAAATGCTCACTGATACTGGTATGATAATTCCCAGGGGAAAATTTCTGTTCAGACTTGTTCACTTCATACACAGGTGAATGTAGACGCAGTTGACCTGGAAAGGAGCTTTGAAGGAATTTTCCTTTTGGCTTTTTTCTTCATCCATTCTTATTATGGATTTGTAGTCAAAAATGGAGAGGATTTCAGTTACATGAGCTCTAAACTGTTCAGGTGTTACTGTATACATTTTGTGCTATTTTTGAGGTTAATGATAACAAAAGGCAGACAGAAGAGCTATTCAAGTTCTGTTATTTTCCAAAGTAGGACTATAGATAAAGGCCTTGATTTGGATGTTTCCTCCAGTATTAGCTGCTGTTTTCGTGAGGGTTTACCTCCAAAGGGGACAATCATATTGGTCTGGATAAAGGTTTAGTGGAGAAAATCCTACCTGAATGTCCTCCAAAGTTCTTCATTTAACATGACATGGAACCAGATAGCACTAGTTCAACTCTGGTTTAAGGGAAAGCAGCATCTAAGTTCCTTTCTATGATGGTGGGGGAGCAGATTTAGGACATCTCTCTGGGCTATACTGAGTGTTATGTGCCCCTGTAGAACTGCTGTAGAAGCTGCAGGCTTTAATTTTTATGGATTCTTGAGTATTTCAATGTGGGATGTGTAGAGATGGGTTTGACCATGGTGTCAAATTTAATTTGCATTTGAGTCACTGGGAGGGAGCTGCAGATAGGATATAAAACTAGCTTTTAAATGTCCTCTTAGAGGTGTTGAAATATATTTCTTTACAAGATTTCCAGTATATGTCTCTTGCATGTATAAAATTTGACTGAGCAACTGCCTTTTACATAAGAATAACATTTTTGAATGCTGCATCAGGGTTAGGTAACCTTTTAAAGCCTTTGTACTGTTATAGCACAGTGATGTACATCACACTGATCGAGTAGCCCAAGGATTTGGTAATCTATAGCTAACAAATTAGTGCCAATCAACAACCTGTTTGGACATTAACAAACAATTAGCTCTAGGATTGACACTGATGTGCTTCTGAGTCCTGGCATTGCATTGAGCAGACGAAGACTTTTGTGGAGCAGAGGATAGGAACCTGCTGTAGTCTCCATGAAGTAGGGAGATTTATCAGCTACAGGTAGGAGTTGATAAATACTCGGCTATTCCCAAGCTGAGCAGGTGGGCAACCAGGAGGGAATGTTCTTGAGTCACCTGGGAATCCTGCAAGTGAAATGACCCTCCTCCCATTGATGTTTCCTGTTTCACTTGTGCCTGCTTCCCACAGTATAAACAGTGGGGAAATGCTGCTCAGCTAGATCCATCAAATGTGAGCTGTAATTTGAAGTCAGGCAATTACCAAAATTAAAGCATATGTGGCAATAAAATCAGTGTTCTACCATGGAAATGCAGGTTTGTACCGTACTCACAGAGATGTTGTCTTGCTTTTTGTGTTCTCAGCTTCAAAATTAGGCAGTAGGTAGCCTGAAATAAGTGTGGACATGGAGGCAAAATATCTTTTTGAGCTTGTTTGCTTATTTCTAATGCTGAAATGAAATATTTTTTCTACATAAAAAGCTATACATTGCTTTTGGTTTAATTACATAATGGTACTTCTGGTTGCACACAAAATAGACAAAATCATGAGGAAATGGGTACACTTCTCCTGTATACTTACTGGCATGGTAGTTATTGTATCAGCTCATATCATCATCCTTTCAGATCATGTAAGTGATGGCACAGATCATGAAAGTACTTGTCTCAAGCTTTTATTTAGAAAGGAGTTGTGCTTCTTACTCTTAATGAAGGTTGGTGAGAACCATGTGTCCTATATGTTCTGAACGCTCGCTGTTCTTGCTTTGGAACACAAGTGGGCGAGTACTGAGATTTCCATTCAGTGGCCAAGGAAAAGTTTGCTTAATTTTAAGTATGCATTATTTTCTGATGCCATTTCATTCTGAAGTTATTTCATGCTTTTATCTTACCTTTTTGTTAAATGCATCTGCTTCTAAAGGAAAAACAAAATCACAAAATACCCAACAACCCAACAATTAGTTAAAAAAATACCTTAAAGCTTCAGCATTTAGAAAAATAACAATAATTTCTGTGAAGCTTTACAGTTCTTTACCCCCCCCGTGCTGTCTTTGGGACCAAACTGAATTTCTTAGTACCTAGAACTTATTTGTTCAGCAACTGTGTGAGTATTTTTATCTCTAGCTGCTTCTGAGTTTTGATTTGGAGGGTTTTTGACAGTGCGAGAAGAGTGTCAATTGACGAAACCAGTTCTTCCAGATTATTCTGGTAGGAATACTATTGCTGTTTGAGCTTTGCACTTGCTGAGCAAGACCTTTATAGAAATTGGTGTAGTTCCATTAAATTACACTGACCTGTCCTTGCAGAGGACTTTATTTTTGTATAGTATTAGATTTAATAATTTTCTGTGCTTTCCATTCTTCTCTAAGTGTGGAGTGGCAGCTTCATAGCAAGTGCCTCTCACCTCAGCCAAGGTTTTGCTCTATTCTAGGCATGCTATTGAATACACAGTGCTGTACAGCTGCTGGAGGAGTGCTTGAGACTCCAGGTGGCTGCTGGCATCCAGCACCAAGCATCCGATACTAAAAAGCAGCACTCATTCACTTAATGCAGTTTTAGGCTGCCAACACTACATGTGTACTGAAGTGGCTGAGAATGCCCTTTGCACCATCTCCAAAGAGATTCCCTGTCACCTTTCTGCCGAAGGCCAGCGCAGTGAGGATCAAACACAGGGGCTGAAGGTTGTTCAGGTTGTGGGCTGTAGCATATTGCAACATATTGCTACTGTTTTGGTCTCTGACAGAGGAAATGGGATGGTCTTGGCAATTTGGGAATGTCCTGGGTTGCCCTATGTTACAGAGCAGGGAACCTTTCACTTCCTGAGGAAAAACTCACATAGGAGTTGACTCCAGCTGAGCTGTGGAGATTTTTCACAAAACAGAGACTGTGTTTTGAATGAAAGTTCACTCCAGGTGAAACTTCAAAACCATATTGATCACCTCCATGAGTTTCATCCAAACTTTTCTGTCCTTGTGCTACGGTACTTAGCTCAGGAGAAAAGTGATGTGTTGGAGTTTGCTTTGTTACAGTTGGGCAGCTTACCCAAGTATTCCTCACAACAAAAAGAAATGAAGTAAAATCCAGAGTAGACGTAGAGCAACTCGTAATGACAACTTCAAATCACTGCTCTAATTAGTGAGCGCTCCCTGGGGACTCATTAGAATTATAAAAGCATTATTGTCAGTTATGCAGTGGTTGGAACATGTCAAGTTTTGGGCACTTCAACAATACTACCTTGAAGAAAAGAGTTTTGCAGCCTTTAAGAATTTTCTGTACTTTGGGAGAAAGCACAAATAGAAATCCTTTATGAATTGGGCCTTATGTTTGCTTTTGTAAAGAAGAAGAGGTTTTGAGTTCATATGCCACAGTTTAATAGGTATATAGTGACTACTTAATGGGATTTACATTCGCTCAAACAAAATTAGGTTGGTAAAAGACAATGCAACATGTTGGAATGTAAATGGGACTGACGGCAGAATTAAATGTTTGTGGAAACAGGGCAGCAGATCTATCAAGAGCTAATTAGACAGAGAGCTCAGAGACAGACTTGGGAGTAAACAGCACCAACAAAGAGAGAAGGAGAGCAAAAAAAGAAAATGGTAGCTTTGTGCAGCGATGAAAAGGAGTTATAAACAAGGTTATTTAAATGGGAAGGTCTGATGGAGCCCATCCCATGATGACTTAGTTTTACCCGAACCTGATGATTAAAGCAAGTTGAATGGCAACTTTGATAACCCCTTCTGTGTGTAAATAGTTCTTCATTGTTGCAGTTTGCTATTCATGGTATCTTCCTCTGATACACTTTTTCATCACAGTATAATGTTTCTGTTTTGCTGTCCAGCCTTTTTATCAGACACCAGTTTAAAAACAGACTTCGGCCAAAATATTTCCATTAGCCTGAGGAAGCCTAGCGAGCAGCACTAGGGAGGAGGAGAAGGTCTTTCCTGCTACCCACAGTCACCCCTATGGAGAGCACTCAGGTGAAAATGATGCCGTTGCATAAGAGCAGACAGTATAAACTTGACATGTAAAGGACCCTGTTTGCCTGTCATGCATCTTTGCATGCGTCTTTGCCAGTAGTGCTGTGTTTTGCACAGCTACTGCCTTTTGTAGGCACCTTAAGTAGTTCTCTGGAAAGAAGAAATTCTGGATAAGAAATAACATGGTAGCTTTGTTGTGATTTCACATTCATAGAATGTGAATGCTCAGGGCAGGCCACAGCATTTCAGTTGTTACCATATTTGGCAAATCCCAGTTCGGGGTTCTTTTTGTTGGTTTTCTTACTTCATGCTGGGAATAGATGGGCCTTGCTGAATTTTGCTGGTGGGTGTTGCACAGGGATGTTTATACTTGGAGGGGATCAGACAAACCTTTGTGCTTGTTGGGTTTTATTTAAAAAGGAAGACTTGTCCTTTCTGTTTTGACAGCAGAGTTGGAATTATGAGCATGTAAGAGTTGGGACCAGAAGCTGTGCTGGTTTATCTGACAGAAAGTGTCATTTTTCAAAGGGAGCTATGAAGCCTTGTTATGAGGGGTTGGTGAAGCAGGGAGAAGGGAGTGCCGTGTCTTAGGCTTTTCCCTGAAATTTGAGCACAAATTTCTGTCTGAAACCAAGTCTACCAACTCTGAAAGCCAGATCAGATGGGAGTGGGGTTCTCTGAAGTGTCTTGACAATGTAACTCTAGTTTCAACAGACATACACTGTAGATTCTTGTCTTGTATGCTCAGAAATGCTGATTCTGGTAGGTAGTAATACCTTGTCACCTAGGGAATGTTATTTTATGAAAGAATCTGGGTTTGTGCCAGGAGGATGGAACCCATGGTGGGTGCTGGAGCTGTAGGATAGTGAAGATGGCTTGGTGCAGGTCATCCCTGCAAAGCTACTCCAGCAAATCCACCTGCATTTCCTCCCTTTACCCTTAAAAGAGGCGGGAAGAAAGCAGAGGAACAACGCACTTCAGTCCCAGAGGACCTGGGCTCTCACCCAGCTGTCAAATCTTACTGATTCAAAGTAGACACTTCAGTGTCTTCTAGGTGTCAGCTAGACCCCTCAGCTGTAAGCAGTGTGGTTTTCTGGCAAGGATGTTTATAAGTACTACTCTCTGTGAAGATTTCAAAACACGCAGAATAAAACCGAAGGGTGGAGGATAGTGGGAAGAAGATATTCCCTGGAATCAGCCCCAACTACCAGAAAATGTGCTTCATATCTCTCTGTAGTCACTGGGAGCAACAGATTCCCTGAGATGGTGGTCTGGAGCAGAGCCATAGCTTTGTAGGGTCTAAGTAGTTGATTTTCCTTCTCTACCCTGCTCCCCACAACTCAGTATCACCTTTGCATGGGTAAGAATATAGACTGGGGTGGCATGTGCCCCATAATGAACTGTTCTGGTTGTTTTATTGTTTGAGAAACTTAGTGGTTGTGATGCTGAAAATCCATCTGCTTAGAGGTTCGAGTTACACAAAGTGTTACAACAGTCTGCTACTGCTACAACACTCAAAATTCTGTAGGTTTTTAATTTCATCTATGCAAAAGGCATTCCCCAGGGAAAGTGACCTGGCCTGGGTGTGGTATTACCCATCAGAAATGAACTATGCTCTTCCTTTTTTCCAGCTTTGTATTTTTTACAAGTATGGATCGCAGGTAGTTCCTCTGCCTTTGCTGCATGAGAGCAGCATCCTTGCATTTGAAGAGGTCTGTGGGCAACTATTGACTTTCATGTTCATTTGATTACAGTTTAAAAAGGAAAGATCTGCATTTCAGCACTGACAAGAAAAGCACAGGGATGTTTCTGATCCCCTCGCTTTTGTGTCTAATGGAAAGAGAAAAGCAAGCTTGGGTGGTTCAGAGAGGCTTCGATGGGTCTAGGTTTTCATTAGGGAGCAGCTGGGGTGTGAGTGGTGACCAAGGGGAAGATCCTGGTGGAGAAAGGAGATCTGTGGGGTATGGTGGTCATGCACTTGCTTTTTCCAAGTCCTTGGACTATATCCTCTGAAGAAATTCTATTTGGGGGGGGGGGTGCCCAGGCTTGAATGACAGGGAAGAAACAATCAGCAGGTAAGAAGCCAAAACTTGTTTTGTGTGAATCTGACAGGTCTCTTACTGTAATAATAACAGATTATAAAAGTGTGCAACATTAGTTGTGCAGTGTAAATTTGCCAGAAGCCTTAAAACTGACACCAGCTTGTGATTGACTGCAGAAGAATAAAATTCACCCCCGTTTTACTTTGTTGTAGACCTAGTAGAGGCTTTGACAAATTATTTTCTTGTTTCTTGAAGAACACAAAGCAGCAACTCAGAATGTCTCCGGGTATTTCACCACAATTACATTTTTCACAACAACAGATAGATTTGTTGTTTGCTGGAAAATGTGGGTAAAAATATAAGCACTTAAGAAATACATCTGGGTGGTTTTCATTTCTGGTTTTAGGAAGGGCCAGAGTTGTCCAGTGATGAATTCTTAGAAGAAATTACTTGGTGCAATGAATGCTTTGTCTTGCTTGCCCTTTTCTAGCATTGCTGCGTTGGCATAGGATCGATTGCTCCATTCTTTGACCAAACAAGAGCATACATATTGCAGACCTCACAAATGCTTCTGATCAGACACGAAGAGCACCTCCTGCTATAAGCTTCTTAACACATGCTGTTACTTATGAATGCCTTGTCTGAAAGACTTTACTTAAGCAGCCTTCTCTGAAAGCTGAAGATGCACTGGCCAAAATAAAGAATGGTGTTTTTGTGAATTGCTTTCAGAACCCAACTTTAAAGCTCTATTTTACTGTGTAGGAAAAGATTTGGCCTAGATCCCTTCAGTTGTTTTACAGATTGTTTTCTCTAAAAACATGTCTAATCTTTGTCCTGCTCTGGATGGACACCCTTCGGGACCGAAGTAACCTCTGGTTCAGTTCAGTCTGAAATGGAAAGATAGGTATTATTTTTGCAAAGACATGCTTTGAGATCTTGAGTCCAGCTTTTCATACAGTCGGTGTCTGCACTCACAGTCACTGGCTATTGCAGGCTCCAGGGGAGTTGTTTTATTATAATGCTTTGAGGTTTTATATGGATTTTTTTCTGTAGGAAGTAAATACTTGTCCTAAAGTTTCATCTCCTTCAGCTTTTTGTACTTTTAGAATATTTGGAATGTGTCAAATCATCATATCTATATTAACTTTGTTCTGTTATATACACTGTATAATTTTAGTGCAGAGATAATTTTTTCCAATGTAAGGTCACTATTTTATGTACAAGTTTCACTTTACTTCATGACAGGAGAATTTTGAAGAGTAAGAGTGAATTCTTGGATATAAAAACCTGCCTGCTTTGTGTTTCAGCTTCGCAAGGCTGGACTGTGCTGAATGCCCGGGTTGCTCCACCAGTATCTTCTGCGGTGTTCTAGTAATACAAAATTGTATTGATTGATTATAGTTGCCAGATGCAACTACTGTACAAGCATAGGAGTGTTTAAAATCTCAGGTGTAAGCAGATTTTGGTCCATGGCTTCTCATCTCCCTCCTAGCTAGTTTCTCCCCCTCCCACCTAGCATCCTTGCCTGCTACCTCACGTGATAAATAACACTGTCTTATCAAGGTCAGTCAGAAAGGCCCTTTTTACATATCTCATAAATTTTAGCCAGGTGCCACTGATGTGAGATTAATGTAATGGCACTACAGCAAGCACTCAGGCTTGTCTTAATTATGCTAAGGTTGCCGGTTCACCGTTTCTCTTCATCTGTCTCCCGCTTTAGGGAACACTAAGCACTATGTCATTAGATTGTCTGTTCCACAACATTGGCCCTTTGCATTTACAAAGTCATCAGATGGCTTATGACCTAGCTTTTCTAAGAAATTAAATTAAACAAATAGTGAAAACAAAAAAATTAAGCAGAAAAGGAGCCTGCCCCAGGGCGAGGGCAGAAGGGGAGAGCTGAGAGGGCTGGGAAGGGATTGGGGTAGCTCTTCAGTGCTGTAGGCTTTGAGCGAGCTTGCTGGCAGGATGGTTATTTTCGGGATGCTCTGCAGGGCACAGCTGTCAGGTGCTTGTTTTTAATGGTATAAATGCACATGCCTTGTATGCATCACAAGGTCTGCAATGGAAAGGGTTGCAAGCTTAGGGATTTTTTCCAGGTTTATTGTTTTTATTTTTCCTTTTGAAAGTTAAAAATCCTCTACTGCAGAGCCAGTGTTTGGGCAATCTGTGGCCAAGGGGCTCCCATGAGTTCCCTGAGGCTCAAACCAACCTTGGATGTTCTTTCCTCTTGGGAATGGAAGAGAGGGTACAGAGTCCTGCGGCAGTGTGCCAGTAATAGCTTCACATCCTGCCAAGGTAAAGCTCCTGTTGGGGCAGGGAACTGTCCGCCCCTACATCTCTGAGATTATGAGAAATATTTTTGGATGTTTGTTTCTTTCCATCTTGCAGGCTCAGTTTAGCAGCCTGCAAAAAGGCTGACCTTGAGTGTATTGTATTTATTTTGTGCTCTATGGCCACATTGAAAAAGACTTTTGTTTCTTGTCTGAGCATCCTCTGCAGGCTTTCCAGGCAGGAAGATTTCAAGATAGGACTCATTGATGCACCAATTTTAACTTTTATCTACTGGATAAAAATAAATACCTCCAAAGGGATTAAACAAGGCTTGTGTTGGAGCAGTTGGGTTTGTTGGCTGTATGGGGAGTGGGGGAGTCTCAAACTTTACCATGAGAAAAGAGAAACCAGGTATCTGGTACAGTTTGGTAGCAGCTACCTGAAGTGTGCTAAGTTTTTTTTTTACTTCTCCTTTCTCCAGCAGTATATGAAAATTAACATGGTTATTACAGATGAGATAAATTTATCTGTTGGTTGCTTGCTCTGAGTACCAGTCAGGTCTTAGCAATCTCTGCAACCAGGGCTAAATGAGAGGATTGTCCTCGCTCTACTTCTTAGTATTTGTAAGAATTGTTTATAAAATATTATTCATAAAGGACATTATGGGAGGCACAGAAAGCCAGCCAGAGCAGAGCAGTCATGCTCTGAATAACACACAGGGCCCACTCTCTCCCAAGCCCACTGAGCTAAGACAAAGGACCTGATGAAGAGGTAATGAGAATAATTTGATTTTTCCAGTGTCGTAGACAGAGCTACTGACTTACAGCACCCTTGTGCTTGTGCTGCCAACCAAAGCCTTCCATGAAGAAGAGAGAATCTGTTTGTGGCTGAGGTTCAAACATGAGAGAATGCAGAATCATGGTGTGCTAATGAGGGCTTCTCCCCTGTCATTGCTGTTGCTGTGAGAAGGCAGTCCTTAGTATGAGTATCATCCCCTCTGGCTGAGTTTCCCCTGCTACACTTGTATCACTTGTACACAGGCATCACAGTGCTTGCTAGGGGCTGCAGATCCCTGCCTTGATTTCCCTGCTGTTGGTAATCAGTGCAACTGAACATCTAACCATGGGGGTTTTCTACTAGGAGGGGAAGGCAGGTGGTGCAGATCTAGCCTTTTAAAAAGGAAGGGCGAAACTTTAGTTTTTTAAAATATACCAAAACAAATCTATTCAGTCTCAAAGTAAAATTGCTAAAGACTTCTCTGTATAAACTGTGAATCACTTCCCAGTTACTCCATCAACTGTCAGTGGCTCCAAGGCACAGATCAGTTATGGCACATTAGCATCTAAGCATTGGGTCAATAAGGTAAGCATGGGATGTTAGCAATTACCAGAAACACAGAAATTATTGCTGTAATTTTATGATAATAAAGATAATTTAAAAGATTTTGTTTAGCCAATAAACTTCCTATAGTTGACTGTCCAAGGAACACTTTTTTTTTAATCCTTAGATAGTGTTTTAAATCCGACTGCAGTTTGTGAGCAGGCAGCTTGACTGAAAGTGTTTTGAAAACAATATTTCCACCTCTGTTCCAGTTCATTCTGCTGCTGGCACAATTCCACTGAAAGCTCCTGTCTACACTAGAGTTGACTCGTTGCTCCCAGATGTGGTAACTGGAAATATACTATTTAGTAATGATCTGTGATGTTGCATTAGCACAGCATTATAGTGAGAATAGCTCCTGTCACCGCAGTAGGAAGCTCCTCATCTGTGTCTTCCTCTAAAATGTCTATGAGATAAACATGGCTGTGACAAATCCAGCCCTAATGGCACATTTCGGAGCATGGACGGTCTCGTGACATCAGCTTGTCTTATCAGGAAAAGATTTGCTAAGGTGAGATTAATATACTCCTGCATAGCTGGAATTTCAGCTTTGTTTTGTTTGCCTGTTAGACAGGGAGAAATAGCACTTCTTGTTTCTGTGAGTAACGTTATTGGAAAGGAAATTTAGGGATAGGTATAGATGCCGATACTCTGCTGAGTATTGCCAAAGAAGCCAGACCTCTGTGCCTGGCTACCAAAGTTTGGGCTGGATATATCGTCCTCATCGTAACTCTTGATTTTACTGCAAGGATGTATGATAAGCATGAGAGTATCCATCCTGCTGGCCCTTGGAGGGAGACTGGAGCAAAACCATTGACTTCATTGTCAGACCTACCTGTATTTCTCAGAAGTAAAGCTAAGGGGGAGGGGGTAAAAAGTTTGGAAAGTAGTTATAAAATAGAAGGGGAATAGTGCCTTGTTGTGGTAGAAGCTGAAATGTTTGAAACTCAAGTTTAAAATGCAGTGTGGACAGATGTGCTTTGAAACACTTATTTTTCACTGACCATTTTCAAGTCTTGTGGGGGTTCTGTGTTTATCCAACTAATTTACTGCTTTGATTGAGTGCAGTAATTGCATGTTTAAAAAGAAGGAAATTGCTTCATTGAAACTAAAATCTTATCTCTGTGTCAAAAAGCTTGTGAGCAAACTGAGTGGATTTGGCTTTTTCACCTTCCCATACTGACCGCATCTGTCACAGCTCCCTCCCTTCTCTCCCTGCTACCCAACCCACCCAGTAAGTCGGCCAGATAAGACCAACCTCTTTTCTGGTGCCACATCCTTATTTCACAAGGGAGATCGGGAGAAGACGTCAATGAGGAAGCTGCTGAGATGTTTGCTGCAGTCCACTGTGCCTTTATTGGCTCTTGGAGTGAAAGACGTGACAAGCTTAAGCATTTCAAGGGAAAAAGGATGGAAGAAGGAAGGAAGTGAATGGGCCACCAGCTCCAAGTCTTTTGAACTGTGAGATCATTTTGAAAATGCTTTGTTCACTTAGAGTGTGTTGGAGTTAAAAGATGAAAATTACTTTAGCAGCAAAGCACACCATAAGGTCTGCAGGGACCGATTAGCACAACTGCTCTTTGTGTCCTATATAGTAAATGCTGCTTCAGTGGTTACTGGGAGATAGGATATGAAGGTGAGAGAAGTTAGCAGTTGCTCGAGCCCCTGTGGTTCACAGTTATCATTATATTAAAAGATAGAGGAGCTCTGGTTTTACTTAATTGGCAAAGACAGCAATTGATGGTTTGTCCAGTTTAATGCACTTTTCTTTGTTGAACAGCTCATTACTTCATAAGGCATTTTTATGCAGCTGTGATACATGAAGCTGTGTTTTGCCTTGTGAAGATGTATTTAGTCACTACTGTGGATGGTTTGCTTTGATCCTTGCCATACATGGGTGAGAGGTGTAAAAAGGCTAATTTTGAACAAGCTGGAGAGGAGCAGAGGCAGCAAAGTTCTAGATGTGGGTGCAAGGATGCTTTAAAGTACTCAGAGTTTACTTTGGCCTGGGAAATAGAGGAGAGCTTTTACCTGTCTAGAGAGCAAATTTCTGGAACAGTTTCCCATTAGGAGCCCTGGAAAGGGGAGTCCTGGCAGGTTTCCATGTGAGCTAGAAAAATGTGAGGCAGATTGTGTGGCCTGATGATCTGCCACACCAAGGACTTGCCCAGAGTCCCTACTGGAACCGACTATTCAGAGCTGGGAAGGTCGTTTTTGGTTTGTGCATGTTAGTCATGCAAATGCAAGTTATTTTTGGTGTAAGGTACCAAGGTCCAAATGTTTCAGCCTCTTCTCCTCCATTGTCTTCTCACATCCCTGAGCTGAAGTGCAAGCATGGAAGGCCTGAGCGAGAAACAGGAGCCAAGTTGGATCTGATGTGCAATGAATGGCCCACAGATCCTCCGAGAGATGTCGCTTCAGGAGAAGCGCTTGGTTAGGCACTCCCGTATGCCTGAGAGATTTGTGTCCACCTGCTTTTGTCTGCAGGCTGGCAGATGAAAAGGGGACTTCTGTGTGTGCAGTGAGGTCATGTACAGCTGAGAAAACTGAGCAGCTGTGGATCATTTCCTTGAGCAGCCTGGGTTAAGGCAAAGCCTGCTTGGAGAAGAAGAAAATGAATCCTAAAAATGGATTTGATATTATTAGCAAAGAGGGCTTCAGGACATATATGCTGAAGAAGAAGAGATTGTGGCTAGATGTGCGATCTTAATTGTAGTGCTTCCTGGCTTGACCTTAGTAAAATGTCTTTTTCAGTAGGGAATGTCTATTAACATATGCATAAAAATAAAGGTATACCTAATAAAATGCAAAGCATATATATTTCTATGTATCTGAAAGAAAAAGCTTATGCACTTCTTGTATGCATAGTGGGCTATGCTTCTTGGCTGTCTCTTGCAGATTTTACCAGCACAGAGGCAAGCAGTCTCTGCTCAGGAATAGATTTTCTTGCATTTTCCAGATCACAGAGTTATCCAATATATAGAAAAACTAACAAAACCCTGTACCACACCAAATGATGGTAGCAATAAAATGTTGTCTGGAGCATGCTGAAATCAGTAAATTGCCAGCAAAAGTCACTCATCTCCTTTCAATATTCTTCCTCTTGTGTTTTAGTGGACTACATGGTAGGTGGCTGTTCCACCAAGCTAAGGAGTCCAGTTACTGCCTATTTGGCAAAATCCGGGCTTGTGCTTGGTTGGCCAGATGTGTGTCAAAAGTAAAGCTGGGTGTTAAATGCTTAAGGTTTTGCTATGGTGGACTTTGGGATGTGGATGATGTATAAGGTGAATCTCTACTTGAGAAGATAGATGTTTGTTTCCTTTTGATTTTAGTAAGACAGAATGAAACACCACAGAGAAGTTCTTGTCTGGGACTGGAGTCACCAAAAGCAGCTGATCATGGTACTGAGTTCTTGCTGATTTACCCAGGCTAAGTAACTGCCTCTTGATTTCAAGAGTTTCCATTTCTGCAGATGCAGAAAAGTACGTTGCTTCATTTAAACAGGCCTTTTGTTTTCAACTATATGTAAAGAGCCCTCTTTGTTGCTCACTGCTTTGATCAGGCAACTTCTTTTTTTAATCTTATTTTGACATTTGTATTGGAATTAATGTGATTGGCAGAAGAATCCAATAAACGAGAATTTCAGAGGTGTTTCTCTGCTGCTAAATGAACCTTTGCCTGCAGTTTGACTTGGCAGCACTTGTAGAGTTCTGCATCAGCTGGATTTTATTGTGTGGGGAGATGGATAATCAAAAAGGGAATCGCACATGCCTGCAAATTAAACATTTTGTTCAGAGTGCTTGCTTGGCATCAAACAGCAGCGTAATGGCAGGGGGACAGGCGAGGGTACACGAGCTCGCTGCACCGGCTGCTAAATGCCTCTTCGTACTAAAGCACAACAGCAACTGTTGAGCAATGCAGTTGTGTCAAAACAAATCGGATCATGAGCGGCCCCTGCTTGCTTTGCTTTGTTTGCAGGGAAGTTTTTCTCATCCCTGCCTTGTGATAAATGCTAAGTGCAGGGGGAGTCACTGTATACAGCTAATGTGTGCTTTAATACCTATTTGAATATTAACTTCCTAGCAAAGATGGTTTTGACATTTAGCCTTTTGCAAGTATTCGGAAGCAAGTTGTGATAGTGCTACACAAATGCTGTAGTTGATTTAATTGAACCAATATATGTGTTTTTCTACCTGGTGCATTCAGACGGCATTGCACTGTGCAAAGAAGAGATGCATCCAGAAGTGGACATGACCTCTTTTGTGCTGGGCCAGGAGCTTCAAAATCAATGGGTCACGCTCTGCTTCTTTGAAATAGAGGCAGTCCTACTGAAGTATGTGATGCTAATTTGTGTGACTATTGGTAATATGCTGGGAAAGTCCTCCTCCTCCTCCTCCTCCTCCCACTCCCCTACCTCAATGGACCTATTGATCTTTTTGTTGTGATTGTGTGATTTATAGACCTTGGTCTAATCATTACAGAAAATGATACACTGAGCAAGCTGTTTTTCAGTGTAAGTTTTAAGTACTGTGAGAAAGCAACGTGAGAGAAGGGGAACTTTGGATCAGTGTTCCACAGTACCACAGTGACAGTGATGATATTAGTTCCTTCTTCTGATAACCACAATGTCTCAAAAACCTCAGCAGTTCTCATCTCTGGCATCTTCGTATGATTTCATTTTTCCACGTTTGCAAATGTAATAGCATCATAAAGTTGCCAGTATGGTCAGAAAAGTGACCTTGTTTAAAATACAATGTTTCTCAATTGTGTGTGATGAGGCATGGCATGAGCCCGGTAGCTGCCAGGTTGTTTCTGATGTAGGGATGAGGGTGGTCAGCCTGTGTGTGTGTGTGTGAGTCGGGCACTTGATTTCTGATTGCTTTTATTTAAACAAAACAAACCCAACCAAACAAGTAGGCAGGTGACATTGATGCAAAGCAACATAACTCAGTTTTGCTGTTCACAGCTAGTGCATGGCCAAGTTTCACCCAGTGTTTGATGGACCTTAGATGCGTGTTCACTTGAGGATGTTGAGCTGGGCCCCTTCTGGAGCTGAAAAGGGGTTCAGCAGCAGCTTCCCCTGCAGGGGCAGTGGCACTCGCCCTGCTGCAGCTCTGTGCACGTGCCACATCTTTGCTGGGGGCTCCACTTGACCACAGGAAAGCCTATGCTGTTGAAAGGTGAGGTCTGTCAGGTGGTAGCAGATGCTGCAGGAGGGCTGTCAGAAAAGCCAAAGTGGTGTGGTATTTCTGGGGGCTGTTTCAAAAGGGATATTCATCGGACTATTCTATAGCTCAGCTTTGCCCATGTTACTCACCACAGCTACTCTTGGAGAAAGAGTTATGCATTTTAAGGTAGTTTCAGGTTTTTGGACATTGTTTTCTGTCACTTAGTAAAATGGCTAATTATTAATAAAACCATATAAGAAAATGATTGCAGCACCACAGCTCCGTAGAAAGCTCCAGGGCTTAAGAAATTTTAATAACTTAGGAGGTATTTGGCTAAGTCACAATTCCTGAAAACAAGCACTCTTTCTATTTTATGAAAGGACTCCAGTCCTCCCCGCTGCTGCCATACTTGAAACATGGTGTTCCAGTAAAATGCCAATAGTTGTTGTTGCAGCCCCCCTTGGGACAGGGCCAGAATGGGTGACACACTTTTTCGGTAGTTTAATGGTAAGTCTGTAACCAGAATTGTTGGGTTTGATTCTGGAGGGCAGTACTTCTTTTCCTAAAGATACAACTTTTGCAATATACCTTCTGTACTAATTTTCTTTAAGACAGGTGTACCTGGAAGTAGATCTGGAAATATTAAGGTATTCTCTTCCAAACGTCTGGTCTAGAAGATTGAAGGACAGACAGTGATGTGCTGAAATCTGGTACCTCATCCTTGCTTTAGGGACAGGATGAGAAGCTTTGTGCTGTTGAACTAAGTGAAGGTTTGGATGTGGAGCATAGGAGGTGCTTTGAGGCAATTGCCAGTTGAGAGCTGTGCATGGTCTCACCTTCTGTTCAATGTAGGATAGCACTGCAGCTGCGCTGCCTTGGCTGCTGAGTGCTCCCAGAGGTGCTGCAGGGATAAAGTGCTCTGCTGCACTCTTCATATGGACATAGTACCTTCCTGGGGGCATCCCTCCTTGCTTGGAGGGAAGAAAGGCAAGATGTATTAATCTGGTTGCTCCCGAAGCATTCACTGAACAGTTTGAAGCAGGGATGATGAATCAAGAAATCACGCCAGGGCATTATTCTGTTTGCTGGGCAGATGGAGGGTATGTGATAGAACAAATACACTCCACAAATGTTATTAAAAAAGCATTAGGGTCATAGTGGTGAGCATTTTGAAACTATTTGAGGAGCTGCATTGACCACAGAGCTTAAATTTTGCATGGTTTTCAAATGCAGTGTAAAGTGGACTTCACCTGCATCATTCTTTTCTCCTGAGAAACTGCTTTCTCGGGCAGGCTTTGATTCAGCAAGACGTTTAAAGTTATTGGCAAACCCACTGATAAGGCCTCAGTGTATGCATGCATTTCCCTAAATAGGTGCGTGACCATCCTGGTGTGTCACACAGCCCACTTACACAGGGTCTGTGATGGAGAGCCTTGCTATAAGGGTCATGATTCCTCATTGATTTACACGTGCTCTCTATATACACACGCTCTCTTCCATTCTTCCATTAAATATTTTGAAATAATGATAGCAGCCTTCCAGTATCTGAAGGGGGCTACAAGGATGTTGGAGAGGGACTCTTCATCAGGGACTGGAGTGATAGGACAAGGGGTGATGGGTTCAAACTGAAACAGCGGAAGCTCAGGTTAGAGGTAAGGAAGAAGTTCCTTACTGTGAGGGTGCTGAGGCACTGACACAGGTTGCCCAGGGAAGTGTTAAATACCCCATGCCTGGCAGTGTTTAGGGCCAGGTTGGACAGAGCCTTGGGTGACATGCTCTAGTGTGAGGCATCCCTGCCTACGACAGGGGGTTGGAACTGGATGATCGTAAGGTCCTTTCCAACCCAAACCATTCTGTGATTCTCAGTCCTTCACCGAGCTCAGACTGAAGACATCTCCAGAGTTTTACCAGGAGGGCTTGTTCAGGTTACCTGGGAGCTGGTTTTGAGTGGTTTTGCTCATAGCTTTGCCATGGTGAGTATTCTTCACAATGGGTAAAGCGCAATAAATGACAAACATGCCATGGATTACCTTCAGCAGTACCATTTCATTATATATATATATATTTATAAAAGAATGAATGTAAAATCACATCCTAGCACTGTTCTAGCCAATGTTTTAATTACATCTAAGCCAAGAGGACTGAACGCCATTTTTCTTAATGCCTTTTTTCTTTGCAACAAAACCAGAAATGGCAAGCAGCAGAATATAAACTGGGGCTGTGTCTTACAGTGTATCCAAACAAGCAAGAAGAAGTCTCGAGAAAAGCCATAGGTTTGAAATCTGAATTTTCCAAATCATAAATAATGTATTTTGTCTGCCTATTCTGACCAGGAGTTTCAGCTATAATGGGCATGCTGGGCAGAGCTGATGGGCAGAACTGAACAGTTTAGACGTGTAAACAACATGAGCTGTAAAGAGGTTTTCATCTTTTCTGGGGGAGGAAATCCTTCATCAAATGTGTAAAATTTCTTTAATAAGTAGACCTGGCAGCAGACCACGTGGAGTTCCAGCAGTGATAATTGGTGCTTTGAGTCACTACAACAACCAGCCACCCGAAAGATTAGCATTTACCCAATTCCTTCAGGACTTGAGTAGGTGAATGTTATTGTCTTCATGCCAAATAAGGGCACATACAGAGAAAATCCAAAAGAAGGCCTAGGTTATGCCTATAACAATTTTTTGTCGTGATTTAGGACTGCCTTCTAGAAATAATTTTTTGTGCTGAGTCCATCCAGCCTGTCGTCAACAGGGAACAGCCCTGGACCCTCTTGGATACTCCCCAGAAGCTGATGTGTAGCCCAAGTCCCTTTTCTCCCACTACATTAGTGCATGTAAGCACCTGTTTACCTTTTGCTTCCACCACACCCAGTGGCATCCAGTTGAACTGGTATTTGTAGATAGGGACTTTGAATTGCTCACTCTGAGCTTTGAATATCTGTATTTCTGAATGAAATGAACTGTAATGAAACTACTGAAACATTGAGATAGATTTCACTAAAAGAAAGTTGCAACGATGTGTTAAACCCAAATTAAGAGTTTCAAAATAGCATTCCTATGAGGGTCTCCATAGTCTCTTCCTTATATCAGACAGCCTTTAAGTAGATGCTTGACCATGGCTTGATGACCCTCTGGAGTACAGCAGAGGAGATCCTTGGTGCAAATGACAGAACTGAGTTGTTTAATGTCATTTTTCTAACAACTGTTCTATTGTTGATCTGAGTTTATCAAGTAAATCTTATAGGGACATAGGGAATATCAATTGACAGTTTTCAAATGTAGCTCATATTTCTGAAGACTAATAATCTCTCTAGAAGCAGGTATTCTGCACAAATCAATTTTGTAATTTTAATTGTCTTAGAACTACAAAATGGAAAATGCAAACGTAAACTAATTCTTAATATACATTTGATTAATAACAAATTTTTATACAGTCTGAAAAAACTGGTGTTTAAAATGAAATTGTATATTCACTTGAATAGCC
>JANHGB010048637.1:0-57760 GCA_026283785.1 Coracopsis vasa
AAAAAGTTGGGGCTGTTCAGCCTGGAGAAGAGAAGCTGCGTGGAGACCTCAGAGCAGCTTCCAGTGTCTGAAGGGGGCCTATAAGGATGCTGAGGAGGGACTCTTCATTAGGGACTGTAGTGACAGGACAAGGGGTAACGGGTTAAAACTTAAACAAGGGAAGTTTAGGTAAGATATAAGGAAGAAGTTCTTTACTGTGAGGGTGGTGAGGCACTGGAATGGGCTGCCCAAGGAAGCTGTGAATGGTCCATCCCTGGTGGTGTTCAAGGCCAGGCTGGAAAGAGCCTTGGGTGACATGGTTTCATGTGAGGTATCCCTGCGCATGGCAGGGGTGTTGGAACTTGATGATGATCTTAAGGTCCTTTCCAACCCTCACTATTCTATGATTCTATAGCATAGCTAAACCAGCATGATATCTTAGGTTATATCAGGTACTTACCATTTTTATTAAAGTCCCAAAAAACACATCTAACTGTTGAATTATCCTGTTCAGGAGGTAAAAAAAAAAAAAAAAAGAAAAGAAAATTTTACTAAATGATGAGTTTATGATCAAGTAATTTATTAATTATCTTGAAAATGCAGGCAAGAATAAATACAGTATACAGCACAAAGAATTGATTAATATTGCAATATGCTTGTGAAAATATGCTTAAAAAATGTGAAGTCAGCATACAGAAGCTAGCTCTCATGCTTATGCTAAGATTCTGTTCCTGGTAGAACATTATGAATGAATGCTCTTTCATTGCCTTCCCACACTATACAAATTCTTGGGATTTCTCATCCTTGGTGATTTTGAAAGTATCAAGAACATGACCACAAAGACAAGGAAAAGCTTTTTCATTTGCAAACATTTGATCCCTTTATACTACTATGATGTTAAAGGTTTACAAGTGGATTTCCCCTACACACACGAAAATCCTAAAAACAGTAGCAATAGTACACTATACTGCTATGAATACTAATACTTCTACAGTTATATCTCAAAACAGAGTAATGTATCAAGACAAGTAAAGACCACACTACATTTTAAGATACAGGATAGAAGATTTTAATCTTTGTTGCTTATTTAGGAAAGAGATGCTGTAGATGAGCCCTAATACTTGCAGGTGACACAATCCTGTGTTCCAGTTTAAGCAACAACATTCCCCCTCAGAAAAAATACTTGTGTTGCTGTCCGGCCATGACGCACCTACAAATGTCATGATTGCAGCATATGCGTAGCAATACCCACTGTCAGGTTTTCATCTAAAAGGTTTTATTCTTTGAAGAATAAGATAGAAGAGCAAGTAGAAAAGATAAAACCATAAAAACTGAATGGATAAGTTATAGAGTGACATTATCTGAAACCATTGGAGAAAAAAAAATTTATACCAGTGATAAATAAACAAAGATGAGTGATTTGGAAAGTCCAAATGGAGATGAAAAGCCCACACTAGTAAAGCAGAACCAACCAATCTGTATTCTTAATACAGTGTTTTGTCTACAACTATTCTAATGGAGGCAACAAAGTTGTATGTCAAAATGTAGATCATACCTGATTAGGTTTGATATTCTGTAAAGTGACAGTAACATTTGCCTTTAAGTTGCTAATTGTGAGGTTAGAAACACTCGATGATATAACACTGCTGATTAAAGACGCATTCTTCAAGGACAGATCCTGGAACAACAAAAAAGAATAAGATTTAAAAATCATAAATGAAACAATACTACAGTATAGCACCTACAAGCTCAGGTATTATCTGGAGTGAGCACTGGACAAAAACAATTACATTTTAAATCAGGAAGTTCGGTAATGTGCTTTGTGGTAGTAAAGTCCATTCACATTTTATTTTGCTCTAGACTTGAGTTTAAAACCCTTATGAATAGGAGATCAAAAAGATACCTGGAACACAGTGGTCTTTTTAAAGAGGTTGAATATAATTCTAGAAGCCAAGTTCAGCTCCTCATGGGGTAAACTGGTCAGCAATGATGAAGGAAGTGTAATTGATCCAAGATTATTTACATCATTAATTGCATTACTGCCTAGGGAAATCTGAAAAATAAATGCAAGGATTATGCTTCATTTCCATCACTAAATTAAAAATAAATTATGACTTACTTTCAGTTTAGAACTTTGAAATGCGTATCTCTTTTGTCATTGTCAGGAACTCACTACTGCTGTCTCATTGCTCTCTTGCTCAAATGAATAAATAGCACCTGCAGGCTTGACAAGGATGCAACTCATTTCAGGTCTGCCTACCACTGAAAATACTGTGGCTTTAGCCCATTTGCTTACAGGAAGAGAACACACTGCTGTGATGGATAATATTGATTTGAAAAAGGTGAAGAGCAACAACCTAGGTAAGTCTGTGTAACTGTGTAAGGAGATTAACATTTTAGCCTGCAAAGCAAAGAATTTTATATATATCCCATATGAAGTATGTCAGAATTCAGAAAAACTTTAAATAGCTATTATTTGTCAATAGGTTTTTAAATATAGTAGGTTAAGCAGAATCTAAGAGCATAAATCTTAACTTTATGATCATCTGGCAAAAATAACAAAAATAAACTGGATAATTTACAATTCAGATATCTCAAGAGCTCACTGGCAGAATATTATTAGAAAAAGATCTGAACTTTCATCCAGTTTTCTGTGCTGTACTTACAGGACAGAGAGCTTTGTTTAGTGCAAAGTCTCTAACATTTTCTTGTACATTAGTCACTTTACATACAAATATCATTTCAGAGTTACTGAGAGATGTGTAACATCAGCAAAACTGAAGAAATAAGTTATCTGTGTATTCAAACAATGGCTGTAATAGAAATATCAGTGTGTGCTCCTCACAGTGCCTTAACAATGTGTTTTAACTCTTCTGTTATTAATTCTTCTGTTCAATAAACTTTTTTGATCATGCACCCCTTAAAAATTTTTAGGCATGCACCCCACAATGTATCTATCCGTTTATAAGTTATATGCATGCACTGCTGTACTAATTATGCATATTATAAAACATACACAAAAATAGAAATCAAAAAAGGATAATACGAAGATTAAACATTCTTTAAAAATATATAAATTTTATTTATTAATCATATAAAAATATTTACTTCCTGCACCCCAATGGACTGTCATGTGCACAACCAGGGGTACTCACACCCCATTTTGGAGATCACTGGTTTAGACAGCCACCAAAGAAATCCTGAATCAATTCCACAAAAGCATTGCTGTTGCTGTGGTTTGAACTAAGTAACACTTGTTGAAAAGTCTCTGCATTTCATTGTCAGTGCCAGAAGATTTCCAAAAAATCATTAGCAAATATCTGGTTTTCAGCACTATCACCTCCGAGTCACCTCAGATTCATGCAGCGCATATTGCAAAGAATATATCAAAGAACTCAAATGTTATCATACCATTTTCAGTGTCACAGAACAGTTCCAGCACTACTTATGGCTCATGCTACCATTAAGCTACTTCCTTCTCTTAGGGACAGAATGTGCCAAAATCTATTCCAAACTTTCTATCTCTCCTTGCTTAAGCCTCCAAGGCTGGTATTGTCCAAATTATTATTTCCGCAAGCAGGAGGGAGATTTTTAGGCAAAGTGGATCCAAACTTTCTAAGCACTTCTTGGCAAGACCAACTAGTCATGAGTGACAAATGTACGAATGTCATTATGCGAGCAACGTAATAGTTCTTTCCTGGAACACTGCAATTAATCTAACAGATGAAGCCATCTGGTAACACTCTGACAAATTTCAGCACTGTCAGGTGGGTGATGAAGTGACTCATGATTCAGGGTTTCTGAGGCAAAATTATTCTGCCAAGCACTCTGTCCATTCCAGTGTTCTGGCTGTAACTCTCTAACAGCTTATTAGTCAAATGCTGGTCTTTTACTTATTTACACAATAGAAGATGAAAGGAAAAGTATGGAGGGCTTCAAAACCAAAGTATTTTTTCTCTGAAACTAACATGAATTAAAGATCCTGAAATTATGATGTAAACACAGAACAAATTCACGTTACATATAAATATAAAACCATAAATACTTTAAAATAAATGAGAATTTGTAAGCATTTAAAATTATCAGTGTTTAACCTGGAGATCAGCTGAGTCCTGGACAGCAAAAGACATTTGGTTCGAGCGGATGCTGGTGGTTTTGACAACTGCCAGAGCCAAGGAAGGGGAGACAAAATCAGCAGATGTTCCTGAGAAGTTCAGCTTTAAGCCAATATAATCCACCAGTTTTATAATTCTGTTAAGAAAAGAGATACTTAGTATCACCAAGTACATACACCCAAAATTCTCAGGCAAGATGTAGCTTTGGAGCAGCAATCGAAGCATAGTGTAAAATACAGCTGACTCTGCCCACTTATATGGTATTAACACAAAAAATTATACTGTTTTCCATTGCATTATATTAGATGATATTATACCACAATCCTATTCTATTCTATTCTATCTGTAACATTAGAATGATACTCCTTCCATTTTGAACAAGAAACATTGTTTCGCATTATGATTATTAAACAATTAATTTTGCTAACGCCCATTTATCAAGACAGTCAATACAACACACATTTATCTATTACCACAGTGACCTACCTGTTAGATATTCGGGGTGGTAATGGTTCAGAAGCAGTCAGGACTTCGCTAACCTCACTAACCATCCTTTCTACATCTTTTAGCTCTACTTTTCCAGCTGCTAAATCATTTTCTATTTTGGACACAATTTGCTCAGCTGTGGTGATACTAATGGTGGTATATACAGAAGTTGTGTATGTGGTAGCTGATAGTGTCTTTCCTGTGACAAAAGAAAAGTTATGCATTTCTTTAAACATTACATTCAACAAATTAAGTAACGTTTGAGAAGCAGAAAAAATACGTAGTTCTCTTGACCAACAAATCTTATCACAACTTGAAAGGTCTCTCAATATGTTAGGTGAAACAGAATCCCCTTTTCTCACTATGAGCTACTTTGCAGATAGCAATACCTCAAATCTTATGAAAACATAAAGCAAGGTTTCAAATGGCCAGCATTAATTCAACTTGTTATTGATTACAAAGTTCCTCACATCAAGCCATTAGTGATGTTAAATAGTCTATTATTCTGGATTTTTAGCTACTGGATGCCTGAAAGTAGAATAAAATCAAGGCAAGATCAGCAATTTAAAAAGAAACTTGTAAAGATGTGTACAATCTTCATAGGAAAATACATAGCCACTAAGAATATTCCTAATCAATAACAAAATTTTACGAATGATCCAACATTGATTTGCAATATTTTAAATACTAGCTTAGTAAAAAAATTAGCTACCTGGCTCAGTGACTTAGTATTTTCTACAAAAAGTACCTGTTGGGAACTTAGCACAGTACCTGTTTATCACAGTTACAAACCAATTTGTGGAGTGAGGTATCACTCATCATGGTCAAAGACATCTGAATGCATTTTAAAATAAGTATACACCTCACAAGAGTTGTCTCAGGTTTTTCACAGTAACTGGAAGGTCACAGATTGGGTACATAATCTTGTTTAATAAAATTTAAAAGCAAATTCAATATATAGCATTCAAATTAAATTAAAAAAAAAATCATTTTACTTGTCGTATTTACCTGTGCTCCCTTTAGGCAGGCTGCCATGGCTATCAGCAGTAGAATGACGATGAGAAGCTGAGATAGCATGGTTGATAGGACTAACAGTAGGGGTAAAAGTTATTGTGAAAGGAGTAAGGGGAAGAATAGGTGCTGTAGTAATGTTTTTGTAACTAGGAATAGGTTGGGTTGAATCTGTAGCAAGTTGAATTTTTGCAACAGATTTGGTGGTAGCCTTGATGGCGGAAACTGTTGCTGAAGGTTTGGGGGGAAGCTCAGAAGAGGATACTGCAGAATGTTTAGTGAAACCTATAGAGGGAGAAATTATTGTAATAGGCTTGCTAAGATACACACCATCAGATCCAACTGAGAAAGCAGCATTAGTGTCGGATTTTGCTGCAGGTGTGGAAACAGTGACAGATTTATTAGAAGCTATGGAAAGAAAAGTTGGCGTGGTAGGCTGGGCAAGAGACTCAGAAGAAGAAAGTGTAGTGGTAACACTGGTGGAAGACACGGAAGTTTCAGTAGTGGATGTGGTAGAAGCTTCAGAGAGAGTATTTGTAGTGGGAGATGTGGAAAGAGTTCCAGAAGACATTTCTGTGAATGGTGGGATCAGTGGTCTAATTGTAGGGCTTTGTTTGGTGGAAAGCGTAGTGGGGGAAATAAGAGTACTGGATTTGGGGGAAGTCTTTTTAGGGAGAGAAGGGAAATGGGGGAAAGGAACCCATATAGAATGAGATGGCACTTTTATAGTACTGCAAAAAAAAGAAAAAAAAAAGAAGGCACAGAAATGTATGTTAAATTTAACAGTTTATATTTTAAAGAAAATACGTTATCATACAGGAATATATATAAAAGATAAAGACAAAATATCAATAATGCATATTTTAAAAGCAATTAGATTGGGTGTTTCATGATCTAGTAACAAATATGAATTCTGTGATGCTTTGAGAGTTCTTGCATTCTATTTTGCTCTATTTGTTAACTAGCAAGCCCATATATACTACTGCTGCCTTTGTTGCTTTTTCTGGAGGTGACCTGATGCTGAGCACAAAAGCTATCTGCATCAAAAACAAACAAACAAAAAAATAGAAGAGAAGGGAAGGGAAGAGGGAAGAATGGGAAGGGAGCTATCTAGGAAAATGCTTGTCAGTTTGTTCTTGTGGAGTCCTTCCTGGCTATTACACTGCATCACAGAAGTTGACTCTATTAATGCATTGGGAAATCTAGGAAATAAGCAAGTCAGATTTTGTATTTATACTTACTACATTTGTAATTCTTCAGCAGTCAACGAACAATACTTCAGGGATGAACAGCAGCACTGGTCTGAGATGACAAAGAATCATTAACCAAGTTTATCCTGAAGCATAAAAATTGCTAATTGCTAAATAATAAGTAGCATATTCAAATAAGCATGTGATTTATTATGCAATTATGCAATTGCTAAACTATGCCATTATGCAATTTACACAATAGTGTAAATTGGGTAATTGCTTTTGATTTTTTTTTCTGAAATGGCATTTACAAAACAGATCTTGACCAATCAGAATACTGAAATACCCCCAGATTTTTGCTCAGTGCCTGACAAGTACAGATTCCTTTTTTTGTTAATGTAAACAAATGAAAATGCAATGCTACATCTTTTGAAGCGAATGGTATGAGTCACCACTTCATACTACCACAATATTACTAAGAAATCTTGGCTACTTTATAAACTTTTCAATATAGATCACAATTTCAGTAATACATTTATGTCCTCGAGTAATTTTACACATAATTCTTTCAAATTTTGCTTTATTGATGTGGTCAGAAATTTTATACTGAAGTTTTTTTAAACATAGTTCTATATCTTCCCCCTCCTAACCCCAAAATCAGATGGCTGCATTTTTTACTGTACTTCTATTGTTCAGCAAAAAAATATTTTTATCTAAAAATACGTAACAATCTTTTCCTTCAGCTTCTTGAAAATCACATGTAAAGATAGAAAATTTAATCTGAAAGGCTCACTGTGATAAGACTGTGTTTAAAGCATAACTTACCAAGTCGGCTTATTTCTGCTTTGTCTGTTAAACTGCTTGTATTTTCTCTCTCAGCCAGCTTCATTATGAAACTGCAGTATACACTATGATGAGAAGAAAACCCTTTAGACTCAAGAAACAGATATGTCTCATCTTTATGACGCATGAAACTAACAAAGTACTAACTGAAAGCACATTAGCACAAATGCTAAGTCTGAAAGCACGTTTTTCCTAGGCTTTTTCAGATATTTTTAATACACATAAAACACTATGCCAGGCTACAGATAAGAGTAATACATCAGTTTGAGGCAGCTTCGTTTCTGTTTTCTCTACAGACATTGTTGATTCTTAAATAAGGTCCTCCCTAATTAATATTAGCCATTAAAGAGTTGTTTCGTAAAGATAATAACATAATCTCCACCGTTACTGTAAAAAACCTCCCGAGAGTTTCTAGGTGTCATTGGTGGCTGTTGTCGGTGTATATTAAATCTCCATCACCTAGGGAAAGCCAGTATTTTCTCACTTTAGAGAGAACCTAAAGACCCATTTAGCATGTAACTACATATTTACAATTATGGTTCAATGACTTGAAACCCTGACTAGACTTCCATCTTCTTTTCAGCTAACAAGAATGAAAAGAGTACCCTACTGCCAGTACGTGATATGAAAGTGTGATCTAACTTACTGTCTATAACTGTTTCAGTGGTTTGGACTTTTCTTTCATCCTAACACAGGAAGATAAACCCCAAATTCAAGTATTTGGGAAAATGAAGTTCCACATTTTGTTTTAGAATATAGTGTTTCCAAGCTGATCAGTTTAAAGGCCCAGCAATTTAGTGGTGAGTAGCAATTAAACTGACAGACATTATCTACGTTTCAGGGTTTTCAGGATCACCTCTGTGGAGCAACCTTGACATTCTGATATCACATGGCTTCCAAACTCTGAACTGGTTACTGTCTCCGGCTCCCCCTACCCTGAGGATGGCTGGTTTCCCAAGCCAAAGAACAGCAACTTGGGATGTCTGAAGCAATTCCCTCATAAACATTGCACTGTCTTTAAAAGCTCTGGAAGTCTGGTGGTCCCAAATCCCATAGCTTTAGTGGTTAAGTTGCTATGTAAGTCAGCTAATATAGAGATGCAGAAGAAATATGGCAGGCAAGCTGGTATTTCACCAGAAGACTAATGAAAAGCAATATAGTTTGGTAAAAAAAAAATAAAAAAATCACTAATGCTAGGAGAATAATGGGACGAGATTTTGTCGGCCTACATATATTTCTCCAGTCTATTTATCAAACTTAACTTTGCTAGAAAGTTTGTTTTTATTTCTGTTACACAGCCATTCATACTTGATATATTAATATATGAGCTTGTAAATTTATGAGCATTTAAAAGATTAACAACAAACCTCTGATTTTCTGCACTGCATTCCATAACGGAGGACTGTAATGACAAGTGAAAATAGATTGTTTTGTCAGGACAAAATAGGACTGATACTTAATAAAGTTTTCCAAACTATAACAACAATTAGCAATCTTACCTTACTTACTGCTTGCAAGGTTTTGTTGAACTCTAAAATTCTTTAAAATAAAAAAGTTACCATTATGGAGAATTTCTACTTATGTTTCTAAAAACAATTACAACAATATAATAAATAAAAGAAGCAATTACTGAGAAAAAAGACCCACCAAAAAAAATAACAGTTGATCGGTGTTAGCTTGGTTTTTAAATCATGCCAGTTCCAATATTGTAAGGCCACTTTTCAAAGGATTAAACATTTAGTAAGTTGCCTATTAGTAGTCACTCCACAAAGTTTAAACTTCTGTCATCACAGATGTTAACACCAATCCACTTCTTTAAAAATTATTTGAAAGAACAACAGGTAAGTCTTAATCTTGCCTTTTTGCAAGCATTTTGAACAGAATTCTAAATTTATACTCAAACCCACAGAAACAGAATGAGTAAGATGTGCATTTCTTTTACAAAAAAGACCTGTTGGCCAATTACATGTTCTTGATTTTCAGGGCAAGTTTTGGGAATAGCAGTAAATATTCATTCATTCAAACTTCTCCTTATGAGGACTGTGAAAGAAGAAACTACACCAAAATAAAAAATATAGGTTTGGTTCCAAGAATACATATTAAAAAACATGCAGATATGAAAGTTCTCTTAGTAAATTTCCTGTGAGATACACTGAATCCCTGCAATTATACAAACCATTTCTTCATGAAGAGCAGAAGCCAGACTGGCATTCTCATCAATCCACACCTCATGTTACTAGGTATTGCTGCTACTACTACTACTATTAACATCATCAACATATAAACAACACGGCCCTTAAGCCTTATTGAGCCCCAAGGAAACTGAAGGACCCAAAACGAAATCAGCAAGCATACCATTTTTTAAAACAAACTCCAGTGGTACATAAAATAAAACCAAGACTTTTCTAATCAATATGAATTTTATGTTAAAGAACAGTAACTCATAACTCCTGAGGTTTCTAATTCATAAAGTGCAGGAATAATGCAGAGTCTGCTAACCACAAAAACCACTTAATCTTTTTCAAATATAACAAAGATTTCAATCCTTATTCAAAATTACTTACCTCAATTCTTGCAGGGTAGGTGCTGGAACTGCAATTAAATTTGTAACTTGATTGTTGGTCATGTTATTAACCTGTTAGGAACAAAAATTCCACAGCTAAGTAAAACCAGTAAATTTTATCCTTAAAAGAAACACGTTTGTTTCACACAAGTCTGGAATTCCAAAGATAAGAAGCACATTTTCTCATGAATACATTTCAACAAATATTTACCATGACATTGTTGTCACAACTTATGGAAGGAATTGGCTCATCTAGTATAGTCTGAGTAACAGGATCTGTTTTGTAAAAGATACGGGCAAGAGGATATTGACCTCACCGTATCTCATGTTGAAGAGTGAAATTTGGAATTTGGCTTAGTTTGCAACAAAGGCAGCTTAGACCAGACACTGAACAAACTTTCTAAGTGCAGCAATGGGACAAGTTCCAAAATAGACATAAGTAACCAACAGTGTAGAATCCTGGGAATAAGAAGTCAAAAACTTAGGTGAAAGGCATGGTAGTAATAATCTAAATATATATGATCTAACCTTAGGGCCAGGGAACACCGTAAGGTTTATCTAAATGCCCTTTTTAGATCTGCATTCTTATGTTCTTTTGGTTGCCACGATGCAAACAGCGGACACTCTGATGAAAACATCATCTAACATATACAGTATTGACATTACCTAAGAAATACTCTTCTAAAAAGTAGAAGAGTTTCAAGAGACAGTAAACCCATTTTTCTAATAGCAGTAGGCGTAACGTTAATACACTGGGATGGTATCAGTAGGCATTATCACCACTGAAACACAACATGATACAGAGGTGGCTTTTGCCAGGGGCCTACTCCTGCCCAAACTCAATGTTTCATGCACACCTGTGCAGTAGCTCTCTGTGGTGATTTTCCTGACTACTCTCATGTTTGCAGAGTCTGGCATGTCAAATTCCAGACTGACTGCAGGCAGGGCTGTGCAGAAGAAAGATACAAGGCCCTTCATAAGTTAATGTCTCCTTTTTTTCCTACCTTCAGTTTTCAATCTGTAACAACTAAATATTCTCATCCTCATAGTATTACCTCAATACTGAATAATCTGTATCGTCCTTGCTTCGCATGATACTGTTCCTTTAAACCTCTGTTGTGTTGTGTAAGTGGACACACTTGTGTCACATAGGCCTATTGCAAAATTACTAACTGATTAGCCACATGCCAAAAAAGCATAGAACGATACCCTACTTATGACAGTCTCAAGATGAATTATTCCCAGGAAACAATCTAACTGAATTTATGCCCACACTGTTGCCATCCAATGATGTTGCCTAAACGAACCTCCAAAGGAAGATCCGGTATGCCTGAATGTAAATTATTGATTAGGCAGTTCCTCTGTCCAGACTTCCCAGGGCTTCCCCCTCCTTTCAGTGGCTACACAGAGAATACAGGCCCTTACTCTATGAAGTTTACGTAGTTGAATTATAAAATTTAGCTGCAAAGCAACTGTTTAAGAGAGAGAGAGCAGATCCATCCACTGCAAATATTACCTTGTACTGCAAACTATATTTGAAATAAAACAAAATTATACAAGCCATAACAAGAATCATATTAAGGTATCAGTATTTTGAGTGTAGACAAAAAAACATATTTCAACCTTCTGTACCATAAAGTTTTAACAGAGAGAACACTTACTATTTCTACTTTTAGTGATGTGTTACTTTCTTCACTCGCCTGAAGTTTTACCTTCCCCACATAGAACACTAAAACCAAAACCAAAAAAGTTAAGAAAATCAACACTAAAACATATGATGTAAAATTACTTGAGAAATTAGAAATTCACTCTCTTGCATTACAGTAGAAGGGAAATGAACACTAGCTTTTCTGATCATTCACTATTTTTGCAATTGTTCTTCCATCTCTTCACTTACTATTTCCACAAATGAAATAGTCCAATAGCTTTCATTATTTTCTATATATTTAGTTTTGACGGTTGTCTCTAAATTCCTTCTAATTCTCACCCTCCAAACAGAAAAAACTCACTGCACATTACTATTAATACAACCCCAACTCCCACAAAGAGAATAAAATATGTGGGTAAAGGCAAAGTGATACTCTGAAAATTATTCCCTTGGGGACTAAGGAACTTTCAGGATACCATAATTCAAAGCATCATTCAACACTCCTTGAGAGCTGGGAAGTCCATTTTGGAGACAAAAAGAAACCTCTACGACACTTCTCTTCCTGCAGCCACACATTCAGTGAAGGCTATTGATAAAAGGCCCATACAGGAATGCATACATGACATCACCCAAATCATATAGCAGTTTATTCCATCAGTCAGCAGGGAAACTTGGGGTAGGGGCCAGTTACTTACTCTGCCTCTTTCTCACCTTTAAAGTACTCTGCATATGGCTACTTGGCAGAAGTAACTTCATTTTCTTAAGTATTTCTCACAAAAGCCATTTATCAGTGTTTTGGAAGGCAGCAACATGTAGCAACAAAATCTTCTTTTAATATATTTTTGTTAGCACACATATATGGAACATCACAGCCCTTACCACTTTCTTTTGTTTGTTTCTTCTGTCACATTACACTTTTAATACACACACAGGCTTTTACAATAATTCTCCTAAACACTATTTCAACTTCTATTCCTGATACAGTTAGGCTCAGCAAGGCAGGCATTAGCATCCACCACAGCATAGTAGTTTCTTTTTTCCTCAGGTTTGTAATTCTTATTTGCAACTGTGTATCCTTCGATAAGAAACCAAGGATAAAAAAAATAAAATAGATCTAACATTACTTTAAAATATTCCTCCCTTTTTTAAAAAAAAAGTTATACAAAATCTCTCTAAATTCACAAGAAATTTGTTACAGAGATAGTTTGCACATAACAACTAAAAGTTGATTTATTGCTCAATGGTTTTTGTACATGGTTTTCATAAGAAAAAAGGGAAATAGAAAACTACTAACCTGAAAAATTACAGACAGTTGTTACGTTGCATAAAATGGTTTCTCCTGCTATAGTTTTTTTGGGGACAAAAAAACTCTAGTGAGTAAAAAAGTTGAATTTAAACCCAGTACTGACAAACATACATATTTACAACCATTTCAATGTCTTAAATGTAAAGGTCTTCACCTTTTAGAAATATTTCACATACTGTTTAGTCTTCAGTTCTTTAGGATACTTACCATGACATTCTCCAAAACTTAGCATTCAGAGTAAAACATGCTGGCTTTGATCAATTAATTTTGAATCATTTTCTGTAAGAGTTTCCACAGAAGACCAACATGGAAATGATTGGTTGTGGGTTTGTTTTAGTTTGGTTTGGTTTTTAATTCAAATAAAACAGAAATCAGCGTATCATAAATAAACTCTTCAAATATCACCACATTCAATCACTAGGTAGTATGTTACCTGCTTCTGAGGATCCTACTATGGCTACTTATGGTAGACTGTAACTGTAAACTGTACGGCTACTTATGGTAAACTGTAACTGTTCTACCTGATAGAATTCAAACTATGATAACAGCAAGCATGCATACTCTTACTAGCAGAACATGGTGTTCGTCAGTTACAGCAAGCTTTTGGCTGCTCCCATATTTTTAATACTATCTACACTGCAAAGAAATAACATGGATCCCATATTAAGGGTACTGTAAACAGATAGTTTTGTTGTATAAACTTAAAACATAGGACCGGAAAAATATTTGTATCCAAGACAGAACTCCTATGCTTGTTCATAAAAACAACATGGCAGCACAACTTTCCTTACTTAAGCAGACAGACTGGCCTCCATCGACAGAAAAACAAATGCTATTTTCTCTGCTGTTATTAGGTATACCAAATGAAATGGAAATTTTTAACATTTTTTACTCTTTCTGTGGTATAAGTATTCGCCTGTTATAGCTTCATGCTTCATCAATTTTATCACTATCAATAAACTACCATCAGAGCATACAGACTGTAAGCTGGTGGCAATGCTCAAATTAACAGAAAACATTATTTTCAGACTAATAAATTTGCCTCACCCTCCCCTTTGGTGTTGGCATTTGTCAGTGAAATAGTTATGAAAACTGTATCAGCACTTCTTTTTTTTTAAACAATCTTTAAAGAAATGTTAATAAATAACTGAATTTGTCAAAATTGTCAGCTGCATAAAGAATAACACTTACAAAAACCCAACACAAAATCCAGGAGTGACACAAAAGTAAAAACTAACATCAGCCTTTTCTCTTTTCAGAGCACCCACTGGTATGACACCTAGTCTTGCTTAGGATCTCTGCATGCCACCAAAATGCACAAAATAGCAGTGTGGAAAATAAGCGATCAAAAATCACTAGTGCTTCCAGCCCTTAAAGATCAGAGGATAACATAACTGCAAACTTCCTGCAGGGCACATTCACACAGTTCAATTATACTAGGCAGTGTGGCTGCAAGCCAGTTTTTCTACCATTTGCACTAATTCAGTGCAAATACATTATAATTGGACTATCAGGCTCCTAACTGAATAATAAAAAATTAATTCAGTCTACTCCTGCAGACTGAACCAGACCTGAGAATATGGTGACTGGATTCAGTCTGCTTCAATCTACTAAAAGGCATAGGGATTATTTTTTTTTTAAGCAAACATGGTCATAGAATCATAGAATAGTTAGGGTTGGAAAGTACCTTAAAATCATCTAGTTCCAAGCCCCCCTGCCCTGGGCAGGGACACCTCACACTCAGGGACTAATGGTCCCTGAGGTTGTGTTTCTTACATCTCTGTGGTAACCCGCTGCTCTGACTTACAAAATGACCAAACTCTTCTGTATGTGGCCAACTAGGCAAGCACTGCAGAATTAAACTTTCTACCAGACTGGAGATCAATATGACATAAGGCAGACTGCTAATATGACAAACCATAATAACAAGTAAGAAGATGCTATTAAAAATATTCGGGAGCACACTTCCTAAACTCACACACACTTGAAGTTTGACAAGCATAAAAGAAGACAAGTGGGGATATATGAATCCTACCTGGTGTCACAGTGGAGTGATAATCAGTGACATTAAAAGCTTCTGTTAAAAAAAAAAAAGGTTTTAAATTTAAGTTTTCACATTTTAACTTAAAAATATGATATGAAATACATGTCACAAAAATAAGTTTCCTACTTTTCACTTTAGACTCTGTCTTTCCAGAAGAAACGGGAAATAAAAAGCATCGTTCAGAGTGAGATTCATCCAATCCAATGTCTATGTCCCCGTATGAGCTAGTTACTCTAGGCTCCCTTTATTCAGTGGAGAAAGTGATGCTTTTAAGGTTGTGATTCACATTTAACCTACTCTACATGGGCATTTCAGCATGAGATGAATCATGTTCTACAAACGTGTCTTTCTGTCCATCAGCTATGAACAACAGGATGTCTAGCTCATATACAGACATGTAAGAATCTGTATTGACATGAGATGAGCGTACTCCTTGTTTTCAAATACAAGCATCAGGAAAAAAAAGAGGCAGCAAGTTCTGACTGAGTCTTTAATGATTGTATTTGGCAACTCATTGCAAGAACATATATAGAACCATAGAATCATAGAAGCATGAACATGTATCATGTCCCTTTAAGGAAAGGGGTGTACATTTTTCTTCTTTTAAAGAGGTGTACATTTTACTTAAGACTTTAAATAGCATCAGAAAGTATAAAAAAAATATAGATATATATATAAATATATATATAAAAATATAAATAAAAATATATAGATATATCAAAAAAACACATACTTGCTAAACAGAAATATACCCAGTTTCGCTTTGGTAAGCAATGTATTATTTTGAATACAAAAGAAAGCTCAGTGTCAGTTAAATGCTATTCAAAACCCTACCCATGCAGACTTAAAATACAGATTGCAGATAAATAAAATTTTAAGATCATGTAAGAAAATGATTTGGACTAACCAAATCACAGTTATTAAAAACATTCAGGTTTCATTAATGCAACAAACATCTCCCTTACTCTCTTCATGCTATTTCTCACCTGCAGTTTGTGTAGTCTTCTCCGAAGTCATATCTGAAGAAGAAAAATAATAGTAAAAACAATTAAAAAAAACCCAAATAGAACAAGAATCTATAAAATCTAAAGAAAAAAAAATCTAAATCTAACTAAATCTAAATAACAGAGATATTAATAAAATCTTGCCTGAAGGGTTAATAGGATACATGACATAAGTAAAAATAGAGGATTCTGGAGAAAAAAGAAAGACAAAATTGAATTAATACAATATTTTATTTCTATGATTTCTCGAGAAAAAAGATGCAAAACTTTGAATATTTATCTAAGATCCATTTTAAAAGCAATGGCATTGTTTGTTTAAAATGTTCCAATTATTTCAATACAAGTATTTGAAATAATGTTCACATTATTTAAAAAATCTGAGTAACTGAATACAAACAGCTTGTAATGGAGTTCGTTCACAGAAGTTCCTTTTACTAATTTCATTCTTTTAGAAGACGCAGATGAATTTGGCACACCCAACAGTGGTAAGTGCTTAGGCCCAAGGATCTTTTCCTGCACAAAGTCATGAGCAGAGATGACACACTGAGTCTGGCAAACTGTGTCTTAAAAAAGCTGGTTTTTACAGTAACCATATATAAATAAAATAGAGTAAGAATGCAAAATTTTTTAGCTACCTCAAAAGAAAAAAAAAGATCATTACATCAAGACAGTGGAAGAAAATTTAAATATTGCTTAGGAAGGATGTGCTTGGTAAGCATATTTTAGGTGTCAGGGCAGGAATACAAGGTGGTTAGAGGACCACTTTGTATCACTCCAATGTGACAACTTAGTGACTTTTTTAAAATGGGCCAGAGCAGCTTCATAGCAGAAGAACACTATGCTTTCCAAACTTCTTTACTAAAAGTATTGCTATCATTAGTAGGAGCAGTATCTTAAGTATAATAAAAGAAAGTTGGTGACTCTTCATAAAGATAGTTGCATATCAATACAAAAAAGCAATCAACTTTATTACATGGAAAGGGAGCTTTTCTTTCTGATAGTATATATAACAATTACATATATTTCCATAATAAATAAATATATAATGCCATATAAATCATATAAACCCATATAAATCATAATAAGTAAATATATAATAAATAAACCAAATAAGCATATTTGGTTCTTAAGTAACAATACTGAAGACAAATTGTTTTCTAAGCCAACTAACAAGCAGCCAAAATATGAGGAATCTGAGTGAAAACTAAATGCTGATTTCATCCGTTTTATTTGGCTTGGTATAAACTACAATATTGAATTGGCTGCAGTTGTTAAAGATGAACCATTCCCAGAGAAAGACTGTATCTGTAAAAAACCAAAAGCATGTGTGTTTGTGTCTGAACTATTTCTTTTCTCCAGAGCATGATATGTCAGTATACATAAAGCAAGAACGCTTTCACACAGCTATTTCTGTGTGTCTACATTTTTCATTTAAAAAAAATGCTTTCATAGAAGATGTTCATCACCTCTGGTCCCAGAAGTTATTAGTCTCGTGTGTGTATGTATGCGCACGCGCATGCAGTATACCACACCACATGAAATGACATATGCACATCTGCTAGAATGGGAGGAGATGTAAGTGAGCTCTCTCACTACAGTGCTTCTCCTCTGCCATCTCTGCAAATTGTTCACTCTTCAGGTTACTGGACAAAGGCCTCCTGATCAAACAACTTGCCCCTCCTTTGTCCCCAGGCATCACTGTCACAAACCATGAGTGATCCTATAAGGTAAGCTATTTTATTGCAAAGTAGAATGAAGAAATTAATTTACTCTTCAAAAATAAACAATAAAAACCTTAACTGTTGGAAGTTATTTGTATCACAACTTTCCTGCATTACCTCAGATAAAAGCAGATTTATCTATCAGGAAGTAACAAACATTGCAGTAGTCAGTAAAGTCCTGATTTTCTTACCAGAAATGGTTGTTACAGCCGATTCTCCCGAATCATCACCTTTTTTTCAGAAATGAAAAAAAAAAAGAAAAAGAGAGAGAGAGACAGAAAAAACCCATAATGAAGTTTCTAACACATACATAACCATCCTCAGCAGCCCTTCCTCATGTATCAAAAGTTTACTGCATTCACCAGCAGAGGGCAACACCTGCTTACCAGAACACTTCCAGGTTGCCAAAAAAGGCAGACGTAACAATCTCTGATGACAAAAAAATTACCATTTTTATGAATTCAAATAGAATTCATCTGAAGACGACTTCTTTTCAACAAATACTGGACCGTTTGCATTGTATAATGTTAAGAAAACAAAAATAATTGACCCAAGATATGTACCACACTAGCCTGAAAGCCACAGACCTACCCTGAGTGTCTTGCTAATTCTGGGAATGGGAATCAAGCATACATAACAAGATGGCTACAGCTGGGTACAAAGAACTCTTCTCAGACTTTGCATAATAATACTGAGACTTGGCAAATTTATACCATACATGTCTGTTCTTCTTTCTATCCTTCAAAGAACAGCAATCCAAAAAGCTAACTCAAGTTTGAACCTCTGATCGTGATATCAGCCAGCTAACTTCATATAGCAAATGCCACCCACTAAATCTTTAATGTTGTTATAGTCGGTATTTTGATTAAAAAAAAAAAAAAAAGGAAATTTGGTATCTGGTTGCCACACCAACTTCAAAATTAGCCCTTTCATTCACAGAGTGGCATTTGACAGTGCCGTTGACAAGTCACAGTTACCATAGATACATAACCTAAAGAACATCTAGCTGCAAATATTAAATACTATTTACAAAAACATACTTAAGGTATTTCAGCTCAGCATCTTCTCTCAAAACTCAAGTCATCCTACAATGTTACTTACAATACACTAATAATACTATAAACCCTTTCCTGTTGTAGAAGAGGTAAGTCAGAGATACCAAAAGTCCCTGCAGAAACCCAGAATTTTTTGGTTGAATATAGTTAACAAGGAGTTTCTGAAATGCTAATCACTCCCATGATTCCTTGCTCAGGCTATTTTGCTTGCTATCATGAAAACTAGTAATAGCTTCTTTCCAAAGGATAAATATAAATCTAATTTCTGCAGTGAAAGGAGAAATCAGCCATCTCAGTGATCTTAATTTTCATTTTCTCTGGAAAATTAATGATGCTATTTGCATGATGAAATATACTAATAAGCCACAAGGATGATATGGGTAATTAATTTACAAATATTTGCATATACTTAACTATCTCCATGAATTAAAAAGTAACAGCAGCAGCAATCTTTCTACTCACTTTCTAAAATATAAGAACAATAAGGAAAAAAATTACAAAGAACCCCCATATACCTGTTGTATCTCTTCTGCCAGGCAGCGTAGCAGCAGTGTCAACTACAAAGGAAGAATATTTTTTAGGAGCAGAAGTTTTTATATATATTTTTACAAATGCATATATACAAATACTTTTTTAAACACAACCATTTTACATGTGCTACTCACTTCAGTTCAAGCTGGTGTGCAAAAACTGTTCTGCATCCATTGAAAAATGTATGTCAAGTCTTTTTGAAAGCCAGAATTTGAACTCCTATGAGTTCAATTTTTTACTCAGTATATCACTTTAATGCTTATGGAAGACACAGATTAGCCTGTGAGCCTTCCCACTGCCCTTCCATTGCCAATGTCTCCAGAAACCCTTTCAGCACATTTGCTTGAGTGAAGATGAAGTAGACTAAATAGCAGCAATCAAAACAGTAACAGGTACGCACAACTGTGCTTTCATACAACTATTTTTGCAAAAATGTGGAAATGCTGATGAATTATTCAAAAAGTGAAATTTTATTAATTCAAAGAGAAACAGAGAAATTAAACAAAAAAACAAAAAGCATGGGGCAGGAGAGCCTGGTAGGACATGGATACTTTATTCCATACATACTTAAAAATAACGTGACACGCACTTTGAGAATACATCTACATCATGATGTGCGTATACATCATGTAAACACTCACACCCCCAAGAACTGCAAAACCAAAGAACATCTAAACTATGAGCAGATAGATCAGGGTGTACGAGATCTGCATGGATGAACAAGGAACTCCTCTCAAAACTAAAACACAAGCAAGAAATATACCGGAGGTGGAAGCAGGGACAGGCTACTTGGGATGAATACAGGGATGTTGTGAGAATACAAGGAAATTTGATGAGGAGAGCCAAAGTCCATTTGGAATTATATCTGACTGTCAAAGACAACAAGAAGGGCTTCTTCAAATACATCAGTAATAAAAAGGAGAACTAGGGAAAAAGTAGGCCCACTATGGAACGCAGCAAAGGCCCTGGCAATAGAGAACACAGAGAAGGCAGAGGTACTAAATGTCTTCTTTGCTTCAGTCTTCCATGCCAAGGCCAGCCCTCAGGAATCCCTGACCCAGGAGACCAGGGAGAAGATCTGGAGAAAGGAAGTCTTTCCTGAGAGTTGGGTTAGAGATCATTTATATAAATTTGACATTCAGGAGCCCTGACAGGATGCACCCACGAGTCCTGAGGAAGCAGGTGGATGTCATTGCTAGGCCACTCTCCATCATCTTTGAAAGGTCACAAGCAATCAGAAGAGGTGCATGTGGATGAAAGCAAATGTCACCACAGTATTCACAAAGGGCAAGAAGGAGGACTCTGAGAACTACAGGCCAACTAGCCTCACTTCAGTCCCTGGAAAGGTGTGGAACAGCTCGTCATGAAGGCCATCTCTAAGCATGTGGAAGACAAGAAGGTCATCAGGAGTAGCCAGCATAGACTCACCAAAAGAAAATCATGCTTAACAAATTGGATTGCCTTCTACCACGGTTCAACTGGCTGGATAGATGAGGGAAGAACAGTGGATGTTGACTACCTGGACTTCAGCAAGGCTTTTGACACTGTCTCCCATAACATCCTCATAGCCAAGCTCAGGAAACATGGGCTGAATGAGTGGATTGTGCAGTGGTTTGAGAACTAGCTGAATGGCAGGACTCAGAGGGCTATGATCAGTGACACAGAGTCTAACTGGAGACCTGTAACTATCCCCCAGGGGCCAGTACTGGGTCCAGTATTGTTTAACTTATTTATCAATGACTTGGATGAATGGATGCAGAGCCTCCTCAGCAAGTTTGCTGATAATGCAAACTGGGAGAAGTGGCTGATACCCCAGTACAGGACAGGGACCTGGGTGTTCTGATGGACAGCAAGCTGTCCACGAGTCAGCAGCAAGTGCCCTTGCAGTCAAGAAGGCCAGCGGTATCCTGCACTGCCTTAGGAAGAGCATTGCCAGCAGGTTGAGGGAGGCAATCCTCTCTCTCTACTCAGCCATGGTGAGGCCCCGCCTGAAATGCTGTGTCCAGTCCTGGGCTCCTCAGTTCAAGAGAGACATGGAGCTCTTACAGAGAAGGGCTACTAAAATTATTAAGGGTCTGGAGCATCTCTCATAATGACATGCATAATCAGAGGGACACTTTTTTCTAGATACAAATCTAATCATGACTTCTTTCACAGCACAATATTCACATGCATACAGTTGCTAGAAATTACTAGTGAGAATGAGACTTCTTCCTGATGAAGGTGCAGCATTAAGTTCACTAACCAAGTCTTTTATCAGAATCACCTCTGCATACAGAAAGGGCGAAAGAGGAGATGCTGTCATTGATTATTTGATTTCACTTACATTTGTCAACCCTCCTCCTTTGTTGTGTTTAAGAACTAGAAAAGAAAGTGAATAGGGCTTTATTTTTTATTTCCTTTATGTTGTTTAGTATTGCTAAGACAAAGAAGATCCTTACCTATATGAAACCTCGTTTTATTTGCTTCACGGATTTTTATTTGCAACACTGTTAGTTTAGGATCATCAAATCAACATACCAAACATCCTATTGTAAAATACAGTATTATATAAATTAGTTATATTTTTCTGTATTTTCTCTAATAGGGAACATTCCAGCAATAAATAGGCAAGTAACATTTTTCAGTATTATTCTTTCCTTTTGTTGATGCAAGGGAGACAGAATAGGTCCTCACAAAAACTATTTGTTTCTGAAGGAAAAGACAACTCCATTAAATAAGCACCAGTACCTGTTACTAACATGCATCATTACAAACAAAAGCAGCATGTCCCTTACTGTCTTCATACCACTTTGTACTGTTCTGACACAAATAGCTTGGTAAACCAAGACTTGAGAATTCTGTCTGTATAGGCAAACTGTTCCACTGGTATAAACCTGTTTAGCAACTCTTGCCATGGTTCCATACCACAGCTGCAAAAAGCTTACCTGGGAACAAGTATTTGCATTGTGACAACTTTCATTTCCCATTTGACTTTGTATGGCAATGGGAACCACTGTAACTTTAACAGTTCCAGTCTGGTAGGAGACTAAATCCTTGAATAACAGTATTTAAGGCTAAATCCACAACGTGACATAGCTCTGATACCAGCATCTGGCCCTGTCTACGAAACAGCCTTGTGCTTACGGCATTTCTTAGAATGCCTGATCTTAACCAACAGTCTACTGGCTTTTTTAGGATGGGATGGTCTTCACACATCCTGCTGAAGCTCTTCTATCAAGCAAAGCAGAATTCAAAACTCAATTCACCCAAAGGGAAAGAAAAAGAGAAAGAGGATTTGTAACACACTGGTCAAGATGGGATGTATGGTTCTGGTGCCTGTACCAAAGGCATCGTCACTTTTTGTGCCTTTTTGTTTAGTAACTCAGAGGGTACAGAAAAAGCCCTTAAAGTGTGAACAATGTACAATGTTCTACCTCCAACTGGAAGAATTAAAAATATCATTTTCTTCTCCATAGTGCCAATCTAATTTATGATCAGTACACACTTTCTTAAAACTTTTGTACCCTTTCTGAATCACCTGTATTCAGGCAACCCACTCTGCCAGCAGCAGTTCAGTTTTCCCAGGGTGGAGGAGTGAGAAACATGGTGGAGGAGTGAGAACCTGGTTGCAGATAACAACATCATGAAAGAACTAAGTTACTGGCAGCTGCTTCTTCCTCCTCTATCTCAGTGCTGTTTTACTGTTTTAGCACTTCATGATCACCTTTAAACTTTTGCAGAAAGCATCCTTTGAGTAAGCCTGAGACAGCAACTAAAGTGCTTTCTTTGGGGAAGGAGAAAAAGAGTCTGAACTGTAGTGAACTAGAGTCCACATGGACACCCACCCTGCCCAGTCTGTGTGGTGTGGAGGGGCAGGGGATGGTACAGCAAGAAGGGTCATGCATGCTGACCTCTGTCTCTCAGGAAACTTGGTGAGAGATGTAAGGAGCAGTTGTTTCATAGTCAAGTCCAGACACGAAATTTCAACCAGGTCAGCTCTCACAAGCAGATCATCAGCAAAATCTGAATGGAAGAATCCCAAGGGACACCTTGATCTCCCTATGCTGCAGTACTTGGCTGATACCACAGAATAGCATTAGATAACCACAACTGTGTATTGTGGATAAGATCAGTTTTGATTTACAAACAAAAATACCATGAAATTAGTAAAAAACATAGATTTTCTAACTAAGATGTGATAGCAAACACAGCATACCAAAAATTCAACTGATTCAGGCAGGGGAACTGATTTGCAGTAAAAAATCCCTCCAAAAATTACAAAGTGGGAGTTTTTATTCCAAATAGATACATATCACTTTGTGGTTTTAAAATAAGTAAGTAAATAAATAAATAAAACAAAACAAAATAAAAAAAAAAAACACACCCCAAACCAACCCCAACCATTTCAGATCAATAAGTCAATTCCACACTGCATTTTTAAGTCAATACAAATTCTTTTCTAAACATTCTCACAGGCAACAGTTATCAGTATGTATTACATCAGTTACCAGCATTGTGCAGCAACTACCTTCCATTTGTATTCAGTGTTACTAGGATACAACCATATGACAATACCTGGCATTAATGCATTTCGTAGGACTTGCTCATAGACAAACCTGAGTAGCCCAAATAGCAACATTTCCAAATGGTACTATTCTGAAATTGATCTATTTACAGAAATGGACACTGAAAATAAAACATTCAATTCTCATATTCAAATTAAATCCATATTTTCTATTAAGAGATTGGGTCCCTTTAATATTTGATAAACCTTTCAGCTGGATAAACATTCTGCCAAAATGAACCATCCTGTTACACAAGGCATTAGGAACAGTAACACCTCCCCAGTTGTTCCACTGTAGACATTAGGCCGTATTGACTTTTCCCTAAGTTAGGTTGAGGCACATTGTAGAAGTTTTTAGGATAAAACTACGTGCAATCTTAATTTTATTGTTTGGTGCCTCTCATGACACTTCATGTCTGCTCCAACTCTTAGTAGTGGCATCATGGAAGAAAGGATAAATTATCACCGGCTATTGGACAGAAGCAAATGTAAGAAAATGATGAAAGTGCTTGTTCACATCAGGCTCTGTCACTTTGGCCAGTTCATTTTAGTATCCTTAACAGAAAATTTAGGTGCAATATTTTTAACTCAGCTTTGATTTAGGAAACAGGGTTTTAAATACAGTTTTTATCTGTTTGTATAAAGCTGTACATTAGATACTAAGGTGAATAAAATCACCTCTTCTCTGGCAGGCTTATTTCCAAAAAGCTACTTCATTTGATATCACATAAGAGGGAGGCAATGAGAGCAAAGAAAGAGAAGGTCAAACATGCATTCTGTTAATAGGTAAAAAGTAGAGTGGTACATGACTCATCAAATAGGCACTCCAGAGTCAGGTATTTTTTCCCTGTCACATTTACTTCCTTTAAGAGCTTCTAGAGGTTTCTGTAGTATTGTGCCCTTACAGTTTTAGAAAAGAAAATGGTATTAGGGCAAAAATTTTATTTCCTCACCTCCAGCTTTCATGATCTGCTCAGTAAATGTAACAATGTGGCCCAAAGTGTCATATCCAACAGACTGGGATGCAGGCTGGATGAGTGGCAGCTACATTTCCACCTTCTGCCTGAGTAGGTGAAGCCTTAGGGCTTCACCTTCCCTTTTGAGAAAGCTGAATCAGTTATTAGAAGTGCTCATAGCTCTGGAAACCTTTAAGAGGAATTACATGAGCCTAAATCATACCTCCTGTTGCCCACACCTGCAAACTAGAATGACAGCCCAAAGTGAAGTTTTCTCTTCCTTGAGCATGCAAAGGTGAAATAGTCACACAGGGCACCAGTCACTTCCTATTTCTCACATCAGCATCACTGCTTTGCTTCCACAAGCCTGGAAATCCCCTCCAGCAACACCAGTAGCAGGCTCAGCAATACTGGGAGTGAAAAGAATACAAGGAATAGAGGGGCAACATCTTAATCTTAAAGGTTGGACAGGACAGTTTAGAAAAATCTAAAATGCCACAGCATTAATACTGAAATGTATTTCTAAAAAAAATAAAAAAAATAAAAAAAAAGAAGCAATTAAAAGCAACAGGCACCGGACTCCTGCTAAAAGTTAAGGCATCTGTACCACAAAATAAGATGACAGTGCTTTATAGTCAGTGATACTATTTACAGTAAGGCCATCAATAATCTGGTTAATTTATTCCTTGAAATTTGTAAAAGATATCCCATCATCTCTGTGCTCCTTTGCATAAATACACAGTGTAACAGTTTGGATATTTATATTCGGATTAGGAATGTTACTGTTTAATGTGTAACTGAAATGATTAATGTTTAAACAGTACATTTCTTCCAGTTGTCAAGTTACTATTAAAGGCAACTTGCAAATGTCCCAGGTAAAAATGACAACTGGTGCTCAGAGATGACTAGAATAACTTTCCAAGCATTTAGCATTTTAAACCCACCTATTTTCTGGTGGGTTTGTATTCTCTTAAATCATTCAGAGCTTTTTTAGTGCACTTTTTCCCTTGAATTATGCAGAGACAATAGTAATATAATTAAAGTACGCTAAATAGAATAGTATAGTCAAATAGAAATCATTCGTCAAGTAACAAGACAGAAATTTTCCAAAGTCTGCATTTGGAACAGTGAACACATCTTTCTTCACTTACACATTTTTAATAACCAGGAGATCATTAAAGTGAGACACGTTCAATCTGTGGCACTCTTTCTCCGTATCACAGCTGTTATGCTATTTCTCATTCTCAGAAAAAGAGGAATTATCAAAGGAACCTGAGGAATGTAAGTAGGTTAGTGATGCACAATGTGTGGGGCCTCCTCCGCTTTTTAGCCCTGCCTGCAGTATTTACACCTCCTCGGCATGTAATGGCTACACCAAGCAGAGGAGAACCAGAAGACTGTGTTACTTGAAAGAAGCAGAGCTGCATCTTCAACTCAGACCTGAAAGTTTGCTACTGCTAAAGTCCATTAGTCCAAGAAATGTGATCAGCTGTCATCACAAACTGGGAAGCAGTAATTTATGTCCTTTCTTGCAAATCTTCAGACATAGAAGTTACAAAGCTACTGCAAAGGTAATACCATCTGCTTCTGGGGATGAGATACTTGGTTAAAGTTAAGCATGCCATTAAGTGCTAAGCAAATGTGTAAATCTTACCAGAATTGGGATTCTGGTCCTTGTAAGATCTCACATGGTTAAGAAAAAACTAAACACACATTTTTGGTAATCTGAAAAAGTATTCTAAAAATAAATAATAAAATCAAAAGAATCTGAAGAGTCAACAGAAAGAAAGGTGGGAAAACGAGGTAAGGAAACATAAACTAACAATGTGATGTTAAGTCAACCTAGATTTCTTAGTGGAGAGCATTCATTTAGTGGAGTGCTGCCTGTGAGACACCAATTAGCTTGTGGCTTACAATCACAAAGATTTTGGGTGATTAAGCGAAGGAGAAATCACAGTAACCTTTGACTAAATATTTTACAAACTGTTGTTTTATGAAGGCACAAAATGCCAACCAAGTCATTAAAAAAATTTTTGAAACTTGTCCTCCAGCACAATTACAGCAGTAATAAACCACTTCCTTTTCATCTTTTGGTCCTACACAGGAGGCGTAGCTTTTCCCAAGCTTTAGCCCTTTGCCAATTACATTCTTTGCGGGTGCAAAATCAGATCTTCTTGAAGGCTTACTACTCAAAATCCTTCTGTTTTAACAAATAGAGAAGCCTCCAAAATCAGATAATTTTTACACAGGTGTACAGAGGAACTTACACAAAGAAATCAGAATGCAAAACTAGTAGAACTATCAAATTAAAATTGACAGGCGCTGACTATCATATGCTCCTACTGTCAATGCTTTGGTTTTGTTTAATTGTTGAACTGATATTTGCTAAATATGTGCATTTCACTGGCTGATTTGGAGGGGGAGAGCAATCAGCTAAAGTAGGCAAATAAACTGTTACAAAAAATCCAGTGAACTTTTCTTCAAAAAGTTGTTTTTCTTCCAAGTTATCTAGAGGAGATAACATATTTGGCAGTAGAGATGGCCTCTGTACCAAAACAAACCTCTATCAGCATAATTAAAGTTCAATTTGAGCTTCGGAAACCATGCATCTTACACACTTCCATACTAGAGAGCTCTTGCAGATAGACAAACGATTCCACAAGCCCTTAAATCACTAATTTTAAGATCCTAAATCAGTTGGGGCTGGAGTTGCACACTGCCTAACCAAGCTGTCATGCTCTATATTCAGGGCAGAAAGGGCTAGAACTGAAAACAAGAAGGCTATCCTTTCTGTGCCCAGTGAAAGATAATCAGACGCACCACTCTAACTAATATATAACCCACTATTCAGGCAGATGTCTCGCAGACTTTCTTTGTACGAAACTTTTGTCTGGTAGGCAGAATGTTCTCCTTTTCAGCCCTACGACTGTGTTCCTTCAAACACAATCATATATGAGCAAAACTGAAAGACATCCTGTCTTCAGCTCCTTTCCCAAATCATGCAATGCAGCAGAGACTATGCGCTCCCAACTAAAGCATCAGGTCAGCAAAGGCATTTCATTCACTATGACCTAGTGCTAGAGGCATTCTCCATGAGATCTGATTTGTCAGACAGATTTCTTTCTCTCCCAGAAAAACCTTATTTTAATAAGGTAACCTCATTTTAATGCCCTTACTAAGACACTTTTAATCTACCTGCTCAGGCAGTGATTCTAACATTACACAGCTAAAAGATATTTTTCAGTCTGCACAAAAGAGATAGGTACAATTTTTAAGGATAAAAGTGATGCGGACTAAGGCTGGTGCCACAGTTTAACTGAAGCTTCTATGCTACATAAGAATTTTAGGAACCAATTATGGTAGTCACCTTAAAATCTCTGAGGGACTTTGGGGGGAATACCATTTACTGTGTTTGATAAACTTGAATCAAGCTAGGGTGGGATCAAATTTGTCTTTCTTGTCAACAGATATGATAGGGAAAGCTAGAAAGAAGATTATTCTATTGCTTTAGCTCAATTTCTCAAAAATAAAATCTTGGTTTGCTTTGAAGATTTTTATGGTTCTTTTCAGGGCAGAGAGGAATTTTGAGTAATGTGTTGAGAAACCATTTGGCCATTTTAATAAAGCAAGACATAGATACAGAAACAAGAAGGAATCAGAGCTTACGGTAATCTTTACAGATGTAGACCATACCAGCTGAAGATGCTGTAATGAGCCAGTGAAGCAATGAAAAGTTGCATTTGTTGAAGTTCTGGCTCAGCAGAAGTGCAGAATGAGGACAAGCAATGCTTTCCTCTATGTCTATTCCCTGAACTGAAGGTGTGTAAATGAAGTATTTTAAGGTGACGTTGAAGGCTCTAATACTCCGAGGAGTTTGGTTTTAGTTGGCTGCATTGTGCTCTCATTACCATTACATGGACAGTAGACAGACACAAAAGCTGAAGCAAGCGGAAAGTGTTTGAAGGACTGCTGCTATGCCTTAGACATTTGGATAAAAGCTGGTGAAAGCTGAAGACCCTCACATGATCTCATTAAGCATTTAGCTAGAAATGATTAATAGGCAAAAAGTTTGCAAAACCTGGAAGATAAATGTTAAACACGTTCAGATCAACTTTTGACAAAAATACTATTTTAAAAACAGGGGTGCACTGGCACTTACCACACGGCAAAGAGTTATCCTCTTCTACTGTCTTATTATAGACCCAATCCTCCCTTCTCCAGCGTATAACGCCGCTATCTTCACAGTCCAGAGATTGTTTTATATTTGCTCGATCCCACATTCTGAACATGTACAGCTCCCCAGTCACACCCAGGTTAGGTGACACAGCTGTACCTGGCACCTTTGAACAGCCAAGTAAGAACTGCCCTTTTCCAGGTAAATTAAATTTCCCAGTTAGTTTTTTGTTTTCTTTCTTTGTTCCATTTATGAATAACTTCACCTCCTTATCTTCACTTTTCCACTGGATACATATTTGGTTCCAAGTGTTTTCATGAAGTTCTACTGTTGTATTTATTTCATTTCCAAATAACCATATCCTCAATTTACCATGATCTCCTGTAAGTCCAAGATCATATTTATCTGCAGAGAGATTTGTGTAAGGTGTTTCTTGACTGTATACGTATGCTGTCCAGGGACTATCTGAGGAATACAGTTTGAGGTGCACACAGACAATGAATTCTTTCAAGGGACGCAGAGAAATTCTTGGTGACATAATCCAAGGATCTTCACATGCAGTCTTAAAGACGGCTTTGTATCGTCCTAGGAAATCCTCCTGATCTAAACAAAGAAAAGGTGATTTGTAAAATTATTTATTTTTAAAAAGGATCTTCTACATGAATGTTACTCTTCTGTATAGTACTTTGCTAGGCATTTACCTAGGAGTTTTCAAAACCACATCCATGGTTTCTAACACATCAATAACCCTTGTCTCTCTGCTGCCGAATTGATCTTCATCCTCTACCTGCAGACGATGGCAGACTGACTGACCTCACTAGCACACCATTTCTCAAACACTGGCATGCTGCCCCCAGGCTTATCTCCAGCTAGGCAAGCTTCATCCATTTCCCCCTTCAAATTTAGTTTAAAGCTCTTCTAATGAACCCTGCCAACTCCTGTGCAAAGATCCTTCTCCAGCTTTGAGACAGGTGTACCTCATATGTTGCCAGCAGGCCTGGTATCATGTAAACCAACCCATGATCAAAAACAAAATGTCTATCTAGGGCAGCACAAGGATGACAAGGGGCAGGCAAAAAGAGAAACACAGATCCTGGTTCCTATTCCCAGGACTGCACAGGTATTTTGCATTTAATAGATACTGAATAAAATACAGAAACAGTGCTAGAAGGGAATATAGCCCTTCTGCCTTCTCATGTCCCAGGCTTCCATTCTCCTCTGAACAATATCATGCATTTTTAAAAAAGGAAAAAAAGAAGACCCAGGGAAATAGGTCAGTCAATCCCACCTCTGTGCCCAGCAGGATCATGGAGCATATCCTTCCGGAAACTCTGCTAAGGCACACGGAAAATAAGGAGGTGACTGGTGACAGCCAACATGGCTTCACTAAGGTCAAATTGTGCCTGACAAATTTGGTGGCCTTCTGTGACAGTGTTACAGTGCTGGTGGATAAGGGAAGAGTGACTGGCATTATCTACTTGGACTTGTGCAAAGCATTTGACACTGTCCCACATGACATCCTTTTCTCTAAACTGCATCAGCATGGATTTGATGGATAGATGACAGTGAATAAGTAATTGGCTGGATGGTTGTACTCAAAGAATTTCAGTCAACAGCTTGATGTTCAAGTGGAGATCAGTGATGAGTGGCGTTCCTCAGGGGTCGGTATTGGGACTGGTGCTGTTTAACATCTTTGTCAGCAACACTGACAGTGGGATTGAGCGCGCCCTCAGCAAGTTTGCTGACAACACCGAGCTGTGTGGTGCAGTCAACACCCTGGAGGGAAGGGATGCCATCCAGAGCAGCTTTGACAGGATTGAGAGGTGGCCCTGTGCAAACCTTACGAAGTTCAATGAGGCCAAGTGCAAGGTCCTGCACCTGGGTGAGGGCAATCCCAAGCACAAACACAGAGACTGGTCTGAAAGCAGCCCTGAGGAGAAGGACTTGGGGGTGTTGGTTGATGAGAAGCTCAATGTGCACTTGCAGCCCAGAAAGCCAATCATGCCATGGACTGCACGAAAAGAAGCATGGCCAGAAGGTGAAGGGAGGTAATTCTGCCCCTCTGCTCCACTCTCATGAGACCCCACCTGGAGATACTGTGTGCAGCTCTGGCGTCCTCAGCACAAGAGGGACATAGACCTGCTGGAGCAAGGGCCACGAAGACGATCAGAGGGCCGGAGCACCTCTTCTAAGAACACAGGCTGAGAGAATTGAATCTAAGAAAAACTCCTACAGGGCTTGTTCAGCCTGGAGAAGAGAAAGCTCCACAGACACCTTATAGCAACCTTCCAGTACCTAAAGGGGCCTACAAGAAATCTGGAGAGAGACTCAGAAGGGCAAGTAGGGATAGGACAAGGGATAACAGCTTTACAATGAAAGAGGGTAGATTTAGATTAGGTTCTGGTGTCCTGAACATAAAAAGGACATGGAACTGTTGGAACAAGTCCAGAGGAGGGCCACAAAGACGATCAGGGGACTGGAGCACCTCCCATATGAAGACAGATAGGCTGAGGAAGTTGGGGCTGTTCAGCCTGGAGAAGACAAGGCTGCGTGGAGACCTCATAGCAGCCTTCCAGTATCTGAAGGAGGCCTATAAGGATGTTGGGGAGGGACTCTTCATTAGGGACTGTAGTGAAAGGACAAGCGGTAATGGGTTAAAACTTAAACAGGGGAAGTTTAGATTGGATATAAGGAAGCAACTCTTTACTGTGAGGGTGGTGAGGCACTGGAATGGGCTGCCCAGGGAAGTTGTGAATGCTCCATCCCTGGCGGTGTTCAGGTGGCCAGGTTGGACAGAGCCCTGGGTGACATGGTTTAGCATGAGGTGTCCCTGCCCATGGCAGGGGGGTTGCAACTGGATGATCTTAAGGTCCTTTCCAACCCTAACTATTCTATGATTCTATTATTCTGTGCTTTTGTTCTATCTATTTTGTACCCTCCATATCTAGAAGTAGCATCCATGGATCCAGCTTAGAATGCTTGATTATTTCAAATAAAGTCCATTTTAGGATCCAAAGACTGTTGTACAGCTGTGTGTTTAATCACTTTGTAACTGAGTAACTGCTGTTTGACTTTTAAATTAGAAATAGTCACCATAGGACCTGGCTGACCAGCAAAAGGCTCTGGGAAATCGCTGATTGTCACTGACTACATTAATTCAGAGTCCTTCTGCAAGAGCTGTAGTTAAATGTTCTTATAGCTGAGTACATTCTCTTTTTAATCTTTTAATCTGCATTTTTTTTTATGTGCTTAGTTTCAATATTGCCTGGGACAATTCATTCCCTTTACTGACTCTGATACTTAAGCAACATGCACTGCATTTCAAAAGTCCTTCTCAACTGAGAAGAAAACAAAACATCTCCATTGCTCTCTTCTTTGCAGTAAGAATTGGAAGGCAGGGCTCCAAACAATATCTGTTAGAAATGTTCGATTCTCAGTTCTGATCCCATTTTACTGTTAATGTTCTGGATTTGGGAAAGTGACAGTTTCATGTGTTTCATTACTATAGTAACACTAACAGAGAAGCCTTCTTGAAGTAATTTAGAGACACTGTAAGAGATGGTTATGTGGAAAATGAAATTGTAGTTAGATATGAGAAAATTAATCTTTCCATAAAAAAAAAAAAGAGCAATCTTTTAGAATATGAATTCTAAAGCATACTTCATTTTTCTTACTTTATCCTGGTCTGATAGTCCCTGCTAGAAGTGAAATGGCCATTGTCCTGGGCCCTTTCATAACACAGGAAATCTTTGCTTTGAAACCCTAAAATTATACAAAACAGAGTGAAAGTTTTATTATCTGCTTCTTACAAATGAGGAACTGAGGTACAGACAGATTTAGTCTGAACATCAGTCTCCTAAGACGCTTTATTTAGAAGTCCAATAATATTACTGAATAGCAGTGTGAAAAAAAGATCATAGACATTTATGCAAAAAGATATAAAAGGAAAGCTCCTCTTCAATTTGCAACTTTTCTTTTAACTCTTTTAAGATGGCTCTTAAAGAGTACTGTTGCTGCTGCTGATAACTTGCCATTCTGGTAATTGCTGATAAATTCAACTATTCATTAAATAGTACTTAGAGAAACACCAAGTAGAAGTAAAGCTCTCTCCCACCAGTTTTTTAAGGACTCTTATGTGTAATTTGTCTAGACTTGCTCATTTAGATGTTGTCTAATGTCCCCCTCAGTTACAAATAGACTTCAAATTACTTTAGCATCCTTATGCGAGTCAGACACAACCCCTCTTTTTTGCTCAAAAGCAGACAACTGTTGCCTTTGCTGTTCATTATTACTATTACACCCTCCAATTGTTAAAAGTCAGAAGTTTTGTAGACTTTCAAGAATTTACTTCTCCAAAGAGCAATTCCTTCAACTTGTCTTAGACACTTGTCTGAGTATGAGGTGAATCTTTTTATAATTTCATTTCTTTCTCCACTGACTATAAAGACAGCTTAGTTGGCTACACTGGGAAACGTGTTTGGGTAGTTTTCTGAAGGCTGAAGTTAATAGGTCACATTTACTCACTCCATCAGCTACGATCAGTGGCTCTAATGCTTGAAGCATTAGAATTACTTATCTCTTGTTCTAATAAAAATGTTCTGATTTCTTCTCTTCCTACCCAAATTCTCAAATTCCATCTACTGCTGAATGAACACCTAAAGAAACACATTGTTTCAATCTTTCTAAAGACAGAAGAACTTTGTTTTCCAACTCCTAGAAAAGCTTTGATGAAAAGCAAGGATATGTACGGTTTCCACTGCAAACCTGTGTTTGACTTTTTTTTTTTTTAATTATTTCATTTGAAAGTCACTTGTACGCACAGTTGCAAAGATTTTTATAAGCTGGAAATAAGAACACCTAAAGAACTGAGAAACCTGGATGGCGAAATAAAGTTTTGTTCAAGATTTATAATTTTACAAAACCCTTACTACTCATAAACCAATCTCATGGTATTTTTACTGTCTGACACATCAGCATGAGACATAATATTGCTTACACTCGACAAACAGCAAGTTACTAAGAAGAAAAGAAAATTAATTTCATACTTTCAGTGTTACAATAAAATGAGCCAACAGAATAGCAAGAGTGAGAAAAGAGTCTTCCTATTCTACTTCAGATATAGATTGTTTTCAAATAAGAGAGCAATTTAATCTGAAACTGAATGTGGTCATGACAGTAAGTATATTGTACTCAGTTTCCACTTTTAAGTATAATATGAAGTGCCTTCTGCAGGTATGTAGGGTAGTATTTATCCAAAATACAACTCAGGTTTATCATTAGAACTGATTATTTTGCCTTATGTCCTTTCCAGCCACTTTCATTGTGGAGATGAATCAGCCTTATAATATCAGTGCCAAATGATTTTTCTTCCCTCGATTTTATTGACAAATATTTTTTACAGGACAGAACTATGGGTGAAATCAATCTGTACACATGACAATCCCTCATATTATGTCAGAAGGATGAGCACCAGCCATTAATCTGTTCTTATAACAGCCAAGGACTATGTAAAATGATTTAGAAAGGAAAAAGAACTGTCAGTGGGACTGCAGAAAGAAGGAGGTCAAGTTCATCTCAAATGAAGAACAAAGCAGACTGGATGTTATCTGACTTGTGTTAGCTGGGTTGAAATTGTTGCAGTTAATTAGATAATTCCAATCCAGAATCCATAGCAACGCATTTATATGACACTGTGACCAAGTTAGTATGTCCTGTCTCAGTCAAATACACTCACTGCAGTGAAATCAATTCCAGTTTAAAACAGTGGTGAGAAATTTGTTTCAGGTTACAGATGTTTCCTTCCAGGGATGGATTTTCAGCTTGATGTAGAAAACAGCTTTGCCAGGAAAAATTAAAATTTTGGGAACCAAAAAGTGATTCTGTCTGGCTTTGCCTTTCTCAATGATGTTATCAACCCATAGTACATCTGCATACAAACAACATTCATTTTGAAAGATAAATCTTTTATATCATGTTGAGGACTGGGCTTACACACAACAGAATGGAGGTGAAAACCACTGTGAGCACCCATGCACTCTTCATGGAAATCCCCTGCACATGAGAGCTGAAGTAGGCTCTTACATACCTTTTCTTGTAGGAGAGAACATCTTACACATGTTCTCTCCTACGTGCGTAGTATATATGCTTGAATATTAGGAAGCTATTCAGCATTAGCAAGAAAATAATACACTCTTAGGAGTCTATTAGGACACAGTCTGGGTGGTGAGTACAGGAATTATTTTCACTCTGTAGAGAAACCATACCTCCAATCTGTGTGAATAGCTTCACTGAAGATCTGCGTGTTTGGTGTGAGAAATGAGATGGTTTTGAACTAGATGCTGTGTACATGCCCAATACCGTGTCACTGTCCCATGTTTAATTTGTATCTCATGATTTCTTAAATTCAGCTTCATTAAAAAGGAGTCTATTGCACAGCTAAATATGTAAGCACTATTACTCAAGGAGAAAATGAACAAGAAACAGAACAGAAATGTCAAACTGTTTGTGTATAAGAAATACAACTGGCTTTTTATTTACTAATTTTTCCACCAAGTCACCCAAATAAACACTTAAAAGTAAAAGCAAGTCTTACTGCGCTTCCTCACCACTATGAAATAAACTTCAACCCCACATTCTTTCCCTGAGAAGTGAGAGGCTTTAATAAAGATTACTGAGGCAGATGAAGTGTGTCATCCACTCTATTCTCAAAATGCGAAAACATGGATCAAATGTCTGACTTATAAGCTAAATAGTTTTCAAGTGGAACATAATAGTAATGACTCTTCCCACAACAGGAGAATGGGAATAGTTAAAGGGTCTTTTTCCAGTCTTCATCTTGGTTCAAATTTTAACACACTTTAGAATTATTGGGGGCCAAATCACAAACTGTGACTATAAAATATTTGTAGAGGTTTGAGACTATCATAAGATATTTTAATTGATGCAAAGTTTCAATCAAGTAGAAAAAAAAATCTTCAGGACTGAATCTTATTCATGTCTTAATTCAGTCAAACCTCATTTCAAATACAAAACTCACAGGTCACAGTACTCTAAAAGTGTTCAGTGTTAAATTAATAATAGCAGACATGATAGAAAAATCACAGTTGAAACCATGTTAGCAGATGACCTTACTGAGGAAGCTTGACAGCAGACCCAAGATGATAGCCTTTTGCAACTGCCTTGATGACCACAAGATCAAAACAGGAGAGTGCATTAAAGAAGCAACCAGGGTAACAGCAGATGATGAAATTAGCAGAAGCACAAAGAACTGTCAATCCTAGGGCATAACTGATGGACACAAAAGCAGGAGAGAGATTAGGAATGTCAGGGCTGGAGTAAGTTTCTCTGAGATCTGTGCAGTGAAAAGTCATTATAGTATTTTATCTTTTTAATTTAAGTTGATCTTATTTGCTTAGCTCAGAAACACAGAATAAGATAAATCTAAAACAAATGGTGACAATGAGGTTAATGAAGCTATCAACAAGCAGAGAGAAAAATCCTGTGCTGCAGTGTTTGGCTATATCAGATTCCTAAGAGATACATTGAAACTTCATCATTTACTGAAACTTTCAAAATAATTTTTTTTCCCAGCAGAGTTTTAATGTTACCCATTCTAGTTTTATAAAAAATTTATTATTTTCAGGTGCAAGGCTTTAATTTCTAGACATTTAAAAGTAGGAGAAAAGCACACATATATTTTTATCTTGTAAATCCCCAAAGTAGTTACAGCTTAAATTAAACAATCCAACTATTGATTAAAACACTAACTGCCAAAATAAACATGGCAGGCCTACACACAGATGTCAAGTGCCTTCAAACTGCAGCAATCAGTAACTGATAATAGTTTCAAGTAAATCTCTTCCACAGTTTAGAGTGTAACAGCTCTTTATAGACTTGAAAAGACTTTTCCTTTAGTAGACCAAAGTGCTTCAGATAGTCTATGATGTTTTATTTTGTGATTTTTTAAAATGGAGTACAGAATGTCTATTATAGTTTGTATCACCTTAAAAAATGGAGGAAATTAGAGCCTAATGAAAAAGCAAATAACGTAACCCCCACTGCCCCATCCAGAGCTTCTAAACAAACTGATTTATTCCTTTGTTTCTCACCATTCATAACCAACACTCGCTCCTTAAGGGTCCAGTCTTTCAGAGGTGTAAATCAGCATAGCTCCACTGCCTTCAGTGCAGTTATGCAAATTTACAGCATGAGCTGTTCCCTTGCTTTATATTTCTCCAAGTGTATGAAGCACCTAGGAATGCTGGCAATACTTTGCTGTGAACTCATTATTCATCATTTGTCTGCACAGAACTGTTTTTTTAATCTATTAGTCTTTAAATATTCTAAGCCTATTCTTATCTACCCACACTTTTCCTGCTATTTACCTTTTCTCTCACATCAGCAACTAACTCTGTCATCTTGTTATCCATACTCTAATTTTCCAGACCAAATCTCTACACTAGTATTACAAGTGCTCCAGATGCTTAACACAAAAAATCAAATTAATTTTCTTATTAGCAGAAAATTGGATTTTTATAAGCTTAATTAGTCTGCCCTATTAATATGCTGCTGCTCCAGCATCCAAGTTCCTTCTGTTAAATAAAGGTTATGTCACTACTGGGAAATGCCAATATAGCAAGAAATGTAATCTCACTAGTCCAGTACTCCACTTTTGGTAGCAACCAGTACCTTTATTTCAGAGGAAAATGTAATCCTACAAGGCAGACAAGTCTATGTCAAGAAGTAGAGCCTTCAGATCTTTTTTAACTGGATAGTGCTTTTTATCTTTTTGCACTCCATTAACTGGACATAAAGCAGTAGTGTTTGTGCAGAACCAGCAGTCCATCTCCATATGCTGTGTCAGCCTCAAGGTACCAGCCAAGGAATACGTAAAGTCCAGCCTAAAAAACACCTTGCACGCAGGTTAGATTAGATGTGAGGCCACCCAGAGCGGGTGATGCAGAGGGTAGCACCCACAGATGTATCTGGACATAATGCATTCAGGCAGATTAGACCATCAAAAGCTAGGAAAAGGGCTGCTGTCAGTGAATGGGCCAGCACTGTTTGCAGCACATAATGAACAGTTTGCAAGAGCAGCTTGCCAGCACAACAGAGACAGAAGTCACAGCTCAGGCTTCTGCCTCTTGCTGAAAGCACCAAGTCTTGAGAATCTTTCCTGCAATAAGCAATAGCTTATCCACCTTTCAGTTTGCCATATAAAGCCATCTTATCTAAAGTAATTGCAACACTTCTTGTTGGCAGTCTTTAGCGACACGTTGTCCCTCACTCCTTAAAGTGTGGACCCATTGAGAGGAAGTCAATGGTGCCTGAAGACTCATAATCTTTGTCATATTCCTTCATAGCCAGCACATCCCAGCAGCCTTCTTGCAGTGTATCCCACTACAATGGTTGCTTTTTCAGCTGCAACATATTCCTCCTCATGTTCCTCTAAGACTTGAGCCAGACTCAGTGCCTATGTCCTGGGACATCATGCCAAGATACTCTTAGAAGTGTCTTTCCTTTTTCAGCTGGACAACTTTTGTCAGTTTGTCTGCTTGCTAGCAGGGCTTCCTTAACTTCCAGATGGCAGAGACTCTTTCTGCTGTGTAAGTTACTTTTGCTGGACTAAAAATTATTGTCCCCATGAAATGGCAAAAATCCAAATTTTGTCACTCTGGTACTTCAGTTCCTGTGCAAGAAATAGTTGCAGTAAAGTGAAAAAAATATTTTTTATCCTCATGTTTTAAACGAGAGGGAGCTCCACGGTTATCATTGTTACAGATAATTCTGTTAAGCTTTGGGGCAGCTGGATACACATACAAATATTTGCTTACCCTCTCCATTTTACTTTCCACTGTAAAAAGTAATGTGTTGGGTTTTTTTCCTTATGGGAATGCAAGTGTAGCATGCACTATCTATAAGCATAAAGCTTAACAGAACCACAGTCACTGGTATTTTTTCTGGAGGAATGCAAAATAAGCTTTCCTCCATATTTTTCTAAGAAGTAAAAAGAAAATATAGAGCTTCCCCTCCTCCATTAAGACAAAGCGAACTCTTCAGTTAATGTTTGCTTCATGCTAAATTATTTTCCTAAGTCAGAGAAGGAAAGCCTAGTTTTCCTGAACTCCATAGTATACTAATTGATTGTGTTTTAAATTAAGGAACTAGAGTTTAGACATATCAAGATCAAGACATGTGGCCATTTAACAGTATGCTCTGCAGTGCTTACCTTTGGGGCATCTGATCCTCAAGTAATCTACAACATTTTCATTCATCTATACTTATTAGCTAAAATTGTGACAATGTCGTCATATGGTGAAGAATTAGGACTCCCTAGTAAGAAAGGAAATTGTCAGCTCACTCACTTCGGTTAGTAATCATCCTGTTGTCACAGGTAAACCTTCTCAACAGGGGAGATTTTACTTAATTTAATTTACTACCAGGTAATATAAACATTTCATTATCAGTTTGGGTATTAAGAATGAAAGAACAACCAACAGTTAAATACTTTGGGAAACACCTTTCCTGAGTCAGCTCATTCATTCATCCCCAGGGAAATCATTTCAGCAGGAAGATCAGATAATTCCTACATCTTAAATAGCCAAAGGCTAAGGGAAACACCTGTCATCCATACGTTTTGTGATGGAGATCAGCCCACAAATTGTGTGAGCATGGTCTGAGAATACCTACCACACCAAAGGGAAGTGCATGAGTAGTATGCGCAGCACAAGAGACACACTTGGATGGTATGGGTGGCTAGCCAAATGTATCTGTGAGATAGGTCTTGGGCTGTGTATAGTCTTTTGCAGTTCCGCATGGAAGAAAAGTTATTATTATCTAAGCAACACTTTTCAGGACAACAATATTTAATTTAGATGTCTAAATTCTACCTCAGTTCCACTTGATCCTAAGGGCTAGTAGAACAAACCGTGGTATGAAATTGCAACTTGAAACTACAGTGAGCTTTTGCAAAGAGATTTACCTTTTTTCAGAGCAATAAGACTGCAGTTTTAGCACACACAAAAATGACATAATATAACATTATTTTAAGAGTTCACATTTCCATAATGAGACTGAGTGAAATTCATCAGCACCTATTCATTGGCAGAGAAAAATAAACAAAGACAATGCACCTTTAGCCCATTTAGTCTCAATTTCTCCTCTGTCTGCCACTTATGCTGCACTAAAGCACTGATCCGATGCCTATTAAAGTCAATGACAAAATTCCAATTGATTTTGAATAGAGTGAAACTAGGTCCAGAAGTTCCTAGAGATTTCTTCTGCCTAGGTGAACAAATAAAGTGCACTTCAAGTGAAGTGCTGTCAGCACACAAGGCAGTGTTCAAACACTAACTGTTAAGCCTGTTAATGCATGTTACCCCTCTGACTGACAGTAACCAGCCATCCTCTGTGCAAGTTAGCAAATTTAAAATGACAGCATGGAGTGCTTCTGAGTTCTGGGAAGTCATTTTGTTCTCCTTACTGTAGCATTTCTTCTTAATTATTTGCCTAAGTAAAAATCTCCCCCTGGTTATCCACTGAGAGAGAAATGTGCATCTGTCCCTCACTACTCCAATCAAAGCACTTATGCGTGCATTCAGCTACAAGGAATTTCCAGGAGGGACTGTTCACATAATGCTAAAAACTAGCTATACAGGCAAGATGTGGATGGTGGCTCAGATTCACACACATTGGCAATATTAATGCTAAAATGCATTTTTAATAATAGGAATATTTTATTTTAGAGCATACAAGCATACCAAAAAGAAAGTATTGGAAAATCCTGAGATCATTCTCCCCCTTATTGTGGTGTTGTGCTGCAATTTTACTACAGTGCAAGTATTTAAAGGAAATAATCTTTGTTTTTCTCTCAACTCAAATGTGGTCTCTTTCCCTCCACCTCCTATAGTTATGTGGGATCCTTCCATTAGGCAAAATAATCTAAACTCATGCTTGGAGTGTGTATAGAGTAGGATAACCAAGAAAACATGTACATTTAACTTTTAGTACATGAAACCTTACAGCACACCATGGAAGAGCTGGCAATATGAAGAGTACTGACAAATATGTACATTTAACTTTTAGTACATGAAACCTTACAGCACACCATGGAAGAGCCGGCAATATAAGGAGTACTGACTGGAAGGGTACAGCTTTAGAGACTTCAACAGAAACTGCAAGAAAACTTAGAGCTTAGCATTGGGAAAACAGGTATGGAAAAAAAAATAACATGGAAGAAATTTCTCATGGTACTTCTGAAACCAAGCAACACATATGTTTCTACTGCTAGCTAGCCCTAGTGTCTAGAAGCACATCTACAGGAATAGTCACCCTGCCTAAACCAAATGCTAGAAACAGAACAACTTGGTGGAATCCCTCCCCCGCCCCACCCGCCCCCTGAACAGAATTCCTCCATGTTAAGAGGAACTTAAAAAGTTCTATATAACCTGGTTTTAGATATTCCAGGCGGTTTCCAGCACAGCTTTTCATGCAAAGAATATAATGCAATCTAATAGGGAGGACAGCTGAAGTAGTCCTCATGTAGCAGCTCAAAGGCAAAGATTAGAAAGCAGGTCTGCTGGCTCCCTGCTTAGCAGTGGAAATGAGGTCTGTTCTTTGCCTTGTTAGTCAATCCATGAGCAATCACTGCAGCTGGAGGAAAGAGTGCTTGTGCAATAATGATCGAGAGGACAGAAAGTCCACTAAGATAAATTCTGCGCTGAATCAATGCTGGCACTGTTCATCTGTGCAAGAGAAGGGAAGAGAAGGATTTGAGAACCACCTGCTGTATACCATGCAGAGGAACCAGTTCTCTAAATTCAAGGGTGAATCAATATCAGAGCACACCCTTATGAGAGAACACAGGTTCATATTTTTGTTGTCAGAGAAATTCCTTGGATGGGTAAACCTGTGGAACTGGAAGCATTACTGAGAAAAATGGGAGCTGTGAAAGACAAGATAGAATCATAAATTAAACAAGAGATTCTAGAAATAAATGTACCCTCAAAACTGCCACCATGACTAATTCAGCATTATAAGTACATAACACAAAGCCTGTCTTTATTAGATCACCAAGCTTGGCATCATAAACCAGCAGAAATTTTAGTTGTGATATAAAAAAAACAGAGGGCATGCAATGAATTTTAAAAGCCAGTGTACAGTTCAGAACTAATGTGTAGCAGAAGAATTGGCAACATTTCCCTGAAGTTGGCAGAATAAGCATTTGATGCCTCTCAGCAGTTGTATACAGCAACAGGTAGAGGAAGAAGGAAGAACAGGATTTTAAACAATGCTCAAGCATCAAACAGTGCTTGAGCCACACTGGGCTTTATTTCTGGCTACAGCCCAATGGTCAGCGCCATTTCCAATGGCACTGCTTCTGCATCAAAGCCCTTATTCTCTCTGGTACTCTCAGATTTTGCTGATGGTGCTTTGGAAGACTTCACAGTGGAGCACTGAACTCACCTGGGCCTTCTAAGAAACTTGTAAGTCTACGAAGTTAGAGGCTGTCAGCTGTTTGGTTGTTGAACAGATCAACTACAAAGACAACACATTTACCCCTTTCTTTCTGAGACACTTTAGTGGTCAAAAAAGGGTGAATGAAGCACAAAAATGTTACTGGGTTGGGGGGTTTTGTTTCCTCATTTTCTGTGGATTCTCTTTTTCTACCTTGAAATTTATGAAATAACATGCATAATCAAATACCATAGATTCTCAGCTATCGAGCACAGACAGCAGTTAAAATCTCAAGAGCTGACTGGGTTTTTTAATCTCTCTGCTCATCATGTAATACTGAGAAAACTCAATGAATGCAAACTGAGATCTCTCTCAGGTACTCAAGTCAGCAACATTTGCTAGAAATCAATGTAAATTTTCTAGTAAGTCCTGCTCTCTGATGTAGTAGCAATGCTTCAAAAGTCTTTAGAGGTTTAGGGGGATGGTTTGTGGGTCTGTGTATTTGTGTTGGTGGAATTTTGATTGTGTTTTTTTTGTTTGTTTATTTTTCTTTTTGTTTTGTTGGTTTTTTTTGGGGGGTGTTTTAGCTTGGGTTTTTTGGGGATTGTTTTATTGTTTTGGTTTTTTTTACTAAGCTATTGCATGAGGGATAAAAAAAAAGAGTGGGTGGAAGGGAAGCCATAATGATACTTTCCAACATGCTTCATTGCAGACAGTTGTTACGTCTATTTCCATTAAACTGAGCATTCCTGTAGCAGTGTCTCTCAAACAAGACTTGGTGACAAATAGCACAGAGACAATATAATTAACATTGCTGTGTGTCTAGAAGTTTGCTTTGTCCACTAGTAACTGGTTATTTCTATAGGCAGAGAGAAAGAGGTTTCTGCCAGCTTGTTTGGTGTCTCTCTGAAGCCATTTTAAATTATTCTTACTTGCAGTTGCCTGTGGAATTCAAATACACTCTCCAGCTCCTCACCCTCCAGTACAGTGATCATCTCTTTCAGTTTCCTGTCCCTAGCTTCACTGTTGAGATTTTCAACTGGACATTTCTATAGAAGTTAATTATCTGAGTGGGGCTTGCAGTATTGAAAGTCTCAACTCTGAACTGTCCTTATGGTGCCTGCTAACGTATGGCTGACTAACATATTGCCAGTTCTAAAGCGGCTGATGAAACAGCTGCTGTAACAGTAATCACCATTCATTTTTTAAAGTGTCTGTTAGCTCAAGAGTTTATGTACTGGCATTGTCATATTAAAGCAGAGCACATTTTCACTGGATTTGATTAATAATTAACATCTAGCTTTTGTTTTATGAGCTCCATGTGGCTTATACCAGCAATACTGTACCTGCACATTTCAGACACATATAAATGGCTGATGCAGTGTGCTGGCTGTAATACCCATGCATCAGGATGAACTGCACACGTGGCTTCAGATCTCCAAAAGGGCTCTCACCCATTATATTCTTCCTGACTAGAAGTCTAATTTCTTTCATTAACTCCTGGGAGAGAAAAGCTATATGACTCTCAAGAAGCAGTACATGCTGTCTGCTCTAAGCAGGGAACAGAGGGATGCCAGAAAGCTGCCTCATTTGCATTGGCATCTCTGCTAAATGAAGCAGTCTCTCTTCCATCTTGAAGGCTTATGGTACTCCGACCCCCGCGCTGAGCCTGGGTGACCATTGTGGCCATTAGGTAGGGTGCACAAAAGCAGCAAAAAGGTGTGAAAACAAAGGTTTCCCATACTCATTTTCTCACAGGGATATGGACTCTAACCTCCAGGCACCCACCGTGGTAGTAACTTGCCATGGACATCAGTTGCAATCGAGAATGAAGCTCAACATATGAGCAGGCTCTCAACTTAAAAAAATATCCAATTCTACAGAATCTTGGCACCACAAAATACTTTTCAGTTGCATCCCACAGTGTGTTGGGTTGACTCTGGCCATGTGTTAGGTGCTCACCAAAGCCGCTCTATCACTTTCCCTCCTCAACTGGACCGGGGACAGAAAATATAACAGAAGATTCAGAGGTTGAGATAAGGACAGAGGGAGATCACACACCAACATACGGCACCCAAGGCAAAAGTGACCTGACTTGGGGAAATTAGTTTAATTTATTTCCAATCAATTAAGAGTAGAATAATCAGGAATAAACCCAAATCTTAAGATTGCCTTTCCTCCCAGGCTTAACTTTACTCCTAAATGCTCTACCTCCTAGCAGCACAGGGGGACGAGGAATGGACGAGGAATGGACGAGGAATGGACGAGGAATGGACGAGGAATGGAGGTTGCGGCCAGTTGATCACACATAGTCTCTGCTGCTCTTTCCTCCTCAGGGGAAGACTCCTCACACTCTTCCCCTGCTCCAGTGCAGGGTCCCTCCCACAGGAGACATTTTTTCCACCAACTTCTCCAACATAAGTCCTTCCCACAGGCTGCATTTCTCCACACACTACTCCAGTGTGGGTCCCTTCCATGGGTGCAGCCCTTCAGGAACAAACTGCTCCAGCATGGGTCCCCCATGGGGTCACGAGTCCTGCAGTAAACTTACTTCAGCATGAGCTCTTCTTACCACAAAGCCGCAGGTCCTGCCAGAAGCCTGCTCCAGCACCAGCTCCTATGGAAGCCTCCCACTGAGTCACAGACTCTGTCAGGCATTCCCCTTCTCTGGTGCAGGGTCCTCCATGTGCTGCAAGGTCACAGCCTGCCTCACCATGTTCTGCACCACAGGCTGCAGGGGAATATGATCTGGTACCTGGAGCACCTCCTCCCTTCCTTCTTTGACCCTGGTGTCTGCAGGGCTGTTGTTCTCACAGATTCTCACTTTTCTCTTCTCTGGCTTCCATCTTAGTTGTCCCCCATCATTCTTAACTGTGTTATCCCAGAGGTGCTACCACCATCGTGGACTAGCTCATGGATTAGCTCAGCCTTGACCAGTGGTGGGTGTGACACGGAGCTGTCTGGCATTAGCTCTGTTGGACATGGGAAACTTTGTGCAGTGCCACTCCTGCAACTACCAAAATCTCGCCATGTAAACCCAATACAAACAACATGTCTTTTTTTTCTCCTCCAGCACCACCTCATGACCACCCCACATTTGTTTTCACTGTTAACAGCAGGTGACTGTGAGGCCTTTTGAAAACATCCAGCCACAGGCCTCTCTGAAAAGGCAACACTCCTCGTGCCTTTTCATAAAGAATCTCAGCTATTCAGCGTGAATGCTAATTAATTAAGCCTCTTAGTATAACTGCATAGGAATAAGATACAGGGATTGCTCACCCCTCCCTGGCAATGTTCCTGTCTCTGAGTAGAAAACAACTGCTGTTTAACAGCACTCAACACAGCACACCTCCTCTGCCTCCTCCAGCAAGGTTGGGATGAGAGGGGTTCAGAGAAAATCTAACTGGGTTTTTCAGAAATGCTGGTTGTCAGCTGGCAGTTGGAAAGGGCTCAAAGCCATAGGTGTTGCTATGCAGTTTTTGCATTTACATTCCTATAAAGCCTGGGATTTCAAAGGCCTCTGTGGCTCCCATATCTGTCTTTTGTGAGCTCAATATGCTCTTGAGGCCTGTAAAGGTGCTTTTCATAGCTCTCTCTGGGTAAATAGTGCCATGTGCTTTAAAAGAACATTTTCTAATGCTGGGATAAGTAAGAATCTCATTCCTATGCCCTCTGCAGTGCAGGTCTGTCAGGGCCCCTGTCCAAACATTCTACTGAACAGAGGTAAGGATCTGTTCCTCCACTGGCAAAACCTGTTGTGAAGTAAACAAGAAGGCTTTATAGTGAGCCCCACCAGTGCCACACCACAGCTCTGCAGCAGCTGCGTCTGCACACAGCGTCCCAGATGCGGTGGCTGGACTTCCCAGGCTGCCTGTGGACTCACCCCAGACCTTATGGGTGATCTCTGGTCTGTGTTTGACTCCAGGCAGTATCCGGGCCCAAACCTGGCTGGCTGCAGGGCAGCATGACTACTGGTCAGTGAAGTCACCCCACCCCCTCCTGCTGACCTCATTACCCCACCCAGCTCTCAGCTCCCCTTCCGGTGCGGCCCTTGCTGCTTCCTGGCAAGATCTGCTATGGCACTGACCCAGAGGGGTATCGTGGCACAGCACAACTCCTTCGTTGTGCAGGTACCTAGGTTACCTTCTATAGGTTATAAATATATAGTGCACGCAGGTAGAGACAGGAATGGCGAGCCATCAAGTTGTTCATCCATCCTGAAGTACAGATTCACTTGTATCTTGGCAGAGGTGTAAGCTGTGAGGCAAAAATTGGGGTCGTATAACTAAAAGTTAACCATATTTTCTGATAGACAATTTTCTGTTAAAAGCATGACAGCTACAAACTATTCAGCAGTGGGGTAGTCCAAAAAAGATTTGGCAAGCACTGGCTTCCTTTTGCACCCATTTTTTGTTCTGGAAGTGCAGAGGCATACATGTTTCTTGGTGATCGTCTGCTTTTCCTCCATTTGGACTTTTCATCTAGAAGCACAGTTTTACGTCAGATAGATTAAAATAGCACCCATGATCTGCTGATTAGCTGTTTAGGGTCATAGAATACATCAGAACTGAAGCACTTTCCTTGAAAAGAGCTAGCAATCATTTACAGACTTAAGTATTCATAGCATTAGGTTGGCTCCCTCCTAGGCTGAATTTCAGCTTAAGTTCTTAATAATTTAAAGGAAATAATTTTGTGGATGGTGCCATGACATTGATGCTTCAATCAAATGGCATTGATGCTTCAATTTGCTGGTAGGTATACTGGACTTAGGTGCTAGAAGTATGTCTTTCTTTTGGAGCTCAAGCCAAAACCTATCAGAACCCTGTGTAACAGCAAGCATTTTAAGGTATCTATAAATTAAACATTCAGTAGGCATTAATGGATCAATGTCATCTTAATCTCCAATCTATCAGTAATTATAAATTAAAATATGCAAAATAAATGGTATAGAATAAAAGTGTAATTGGTCATTCAGTATGAAAAATGATGTTAGAAATGTAGATAAAATATTCTTTTATGTTTTCCTATGACTAATCAGATATTTCAAATTTCATTACCACTTTGCAATATGTGTTCACATTATCTATGACATGGGCATCTTTAATATCGATAATGCATAATTGTATTTGCCATCGAATGATGGAACAAGATCACTTGGCATATAATACCTGAACACGATTCCACTTCTGATGTCTTCTCTTCGCAGAACACTTATCATTATTAATAATGTATGGCATCAGATTTTTGAGCTTGCCTAGCAAATGTCACAGCCAATGCTCCGCTCAGTAACGAATTGTTTGTAGGCCAAGCACCAGCCAAGTGTAGAGACAAGGAACTGACCTAAGGGGACTTATGTCACTCACATAAACTCCCTTCACCACCTCACACTGACAATTGTGTCAAAAGATGACCACACCCATGTTAGTAGTAAATTTTACTTTGTGGGCACACACATTTCCTAACCTCTCACTACTTCACAGTAAACAGAAATCTTGTTCTAGGTCTCCTCCTGCATATAAGCATCACATTGACCCATTCTCTAGAGGTGGTGTGTCATCTTCAACACAGGCCTTACCTTTTCCCTCCTAGTTGCCAATACCTGTTTGAGATTCAAATCATTCACCTCTTCCTACTTTGGAGATTTGTGAAACCTTCTTTTCTTCATTTAATTTATCTGGAAACTTCTTTCTTTCCAAGCCTTGTACATCAGAGAAGATAAACTTTTGTAACGTTTCTATGAAATCTCTTAAAAATCCGTCACTGCTTTCCAAATTTCTCTGGAATTATTCCACTCAAGCAGCAAAAGTAAAAGCATCTGTTCTGCTTTGTCACTTCTTCCAAACAGCAAATAAACTGCAAGCAGATTTCCTACCCACAAACAGCATATTTCTAAGGTAGCATAAGGAGTGTTTTTAAGAACATCCTTTCATTCTGCAACAAAAACCTCACATCAATCTGTTGCTTAGGGTACATATGTGGGTCTTATTAACTGATATCTTCTGCTCAGTTCTCAAGTTGAGATGCAATTGAAGATCCCACAGGGTTTCCAAAAGACTCTTGCAACCCTGCCAATACTTACTTGGAAGAATAACATCTAGTGACATGTTTAACTTCCCTTAATGACCACCTGCAGACACACCTCTACAAATATGCAGTGCAGTAAAATGCAGTAGCCTTACATCACTGTGCTAGTTGCATTTCTTGTTTCTTCTTATTCATTCTATTGTCTTTTTTCACAGTGGCTACTGTAGACATAATTACACATCCATACTCTGCGGAAACAGTAACTTAAGCAATAAATAATGCAATGCATATGTTTTTCTTCCACACCTAATACCTTCCTGACTATGCAGAGAAGTCTCAACCCCATAACCACATCCATTCAAGCTTAATTATTATTATGTGAACAGTGCTATTGTAATCAATCTGATTATTCATGTGTTTTTAATTAACTACATAAGTGATTGCAAGTTATGGGCTTTCGCATGCAAATCCTTCTCCCCACCTGTAAAAGTAGTGGAAATAATGTAGTTGTTTTGCATCACAAGTACTAGATTTATCTCAACTGTTTAAACAGTAGCCTACTAGGTCAGTAAATAAGAGCATATATGGAAGAACCTATGTTAGCAAACCAGTGGGACCTTGATCTGCACAGAGTGCTATAGTAATAAAAAAAATCTGTTCCTTATAGTTTGGTGGGGTTTTTTTAACATTATATCCTCACAATACTGTGTTTTAAGATATGTTTAGTTTAATAAACAAGGCTTTTTTTCAGGGTTTTTGTTGTTGGATATTTTGTTGGGTCTTTAAAACAGTTTATCATTAAGCATTGCTGTTGCTAATAGTCAGCCTGAGGTGGTGTTGATGGTCCAGCACTGGCATCCTAGTGAAGATCTACCTTCTCTGTGCTTCAGTGGATTAAATATAATATGAAAAATATAATGCAATGATAGAAATCACAAGTACTACTGTGCATAGCATCACAAATTAAAAAACAAACAAACAAAAAAGAAATCACTTTGGAGTTAAAGGAGATTCAGGGAAAGTTGGTTAGAATTATCATGAAAATTAACCTACAAAGAAGAATGGAAATCTCTGAACTTATTTATTTTAAAAACACTAATAAGGCAGGCTAATAAACGAAAATATACACTTTTAAAAGAAGCTCTGGGAACTTTTGTCCATAAGTATAATACAGAAGAGTCAATCAATTAAATTCAAAGGCAGAAAATGCAAAAGAAAAAAATATTTTGTAAAGGAAGACTGCTGTGTTAGAAGAAATGTTCTGCACCCTTACTCACTGAATAGTGAAACAATGAAACTCGTTACTACAGGTTTTCACTGGTACCAAGTATAGCTCTAAGGAAGAAATAGGCATTAACTTGGATAAAAATATCCGGAGCTAAGGAAATTAAAAAAAAAAAAAATGGCTTACCTCATGTTTCAGAATCAAACCATTTGCAAGGCAATGCTGATTAGGATGGCTGCAAACTACTACACATCTGCCAAGCATAAGATTTCTCATACCCCTCTTTATATCTCACACGATTGCCCACTGCCAGCCAATGGACTGATTCAAAGTTCCCAGCTATCTTTACACTGCAGATCTTCTTACTACACATTTGCTCCAAAACCACAGACATCACAGAAAAAGTTTGATGAAAGAGAATCTTTTAATTTTGTTACTCAAAGAAAGTAGAAGTTAAAGGAAGAAAAATCTCAGGTGAATAGACTGTCTTCATTTGCTCTTTATTACTGGTTCTTCTACTTCAGCTTTTTGAGGGTTTTCAGGAAGCCTTAGGAAAGAAAAGGTAATTTTACACACTGAAAAAAAAGAAACCATTGAGGAAGCCACTTACTAAATTCCACATATCACTTTAAGCTTCTGACTCCTGCATTACAGCTGTCCTGTACTGAAGTGTCACACTTAAAAGTTCTCACTAAGGTTTCACTTATCACTGCCACCTGAGGTGAATCATAATTCAGTACTCTCACAAACTGCTATCACCTTCCAAAAAGCTTTCAGCATTCTTCCTGCAAGCATGACCAAAGTAGTTCAGAAGTTTTGTATTATTTTTTTATCTCCAGGCTTACTTCTTTCAGTTTTCATTTCAAGCTATTTCCATTTCAAGACTTTCTGTAACTCTTTCCCAGTGATACAGTATATTTATGGGCATCTCATAGCAGTCTTCCCGTATCTGAAGGGACCTAGAAAGATGCTGGAGAGGGACTCTTCATCAGGGACTGTAGCGATAGGACAACGGGTAATGGGTTTAAACTTAAACAGGGGAAGTTCAGGTTAGATATAAGGAAGAAGTTATTTAATGTGAGGTTGGTGAGGCACTAGAACAGGCTGCCCAAGGAAGTGGTAAATGCTCTATCCCTGACAGTGTAAGGCCGGGTTGGACAGAGTCCTGGGCGCCATGGTCTGGTGTGAGGCATCCCTGCCCGTGGCAGGGGGTTAGAACTAAGTGAGTTTAAGGTTCTTTCCAACCCAAACCATTCTATGATTCTATAGGAGCTCAGCATACTATCTTTATAATCTCAAGATATCTGATAATATCTTGTTTGTTGTTCAAGTGAGAAAGAAATAAGTGGAATGTTTGAAAAAGGTTTATTTGGACCTTACATGTTTTTTAAGAACAAGAAAACAAGCAGGAAAAAACCCGTAGTGATAAAATAATGTATCCCATTGTGTAATTTAGAAAAGCAATATACAACTGCAAGAAACGACATCATACGGGTCGAGTTACATGTATTCAGAACATTCACACACTACTCTGAAGCTTCCCACATAGAAGTTAAAATGTGACACTGACTTAGAAGTCTAAACTAGCAACTGTAAGGTAGAAGCGTATGTCATCAGTGTATCAGATTTTGCTTCTGCTGTTAAGAATACAGAAAAGTAGAGGATGAGCAAAGGCAGAGGATGAGCAAAGGCAGAGAACGAGCAAAAGTGACAACAAAATTGCAGAGGAGGTTTAAGCAATAGCTCTACATAGACTAGCCTGGATTAACACCTGGTCCATTATCGGTCTATCTGAATGCCATGGTCAGAGAAGAATAAAGACTGCATATTCACCAGAGGGGCCTTGTATAAATGTATGCAGCTGGAAAAGCCAATTATAACAGTGGAATAGTTTGTATTTAATAGCAGGTGAGCTCCTATACTGAGGATCTTGCCCAGCCTGAAATTAGGGTCAGCTAAACTTGAAGAGAGGAAGATCACACTTTGGCCCTAACAGTTTTAATTCATGCAAACCTAGAAAAATGCAGCCAAAGACATGCTGAATCTAAAGAAAGAAAAATAGAAAGCCCCAAAAGCTTAAGCCCAACATCTTTGAAAGGAATTAGATAGATCTTATGCCAAGAGCAATGGGAAATTAAATTAATCCATATCTTCCAGAGCCTGAAATGGTTGGAGTTTGAAATAGTTGGAGTTCAAAATAGTTAGATATATGAGCACTAGTTCAAATAATGAAATAGTTAGGGTTTGCTGCTAGTTGCTTAACACATCTTTATTACCTGAAGCATGATCACACTTTTCAGTGACATGACACTCTATAATTAATAGAATCATAAAACCATAGAATAGTTAGGGTTGGAAAGGATCTTAAGGTCATCTAATTCCAGCTCCCATGCCATGGACAGGGATGTCTCACACTAGACCATGTCGCCCAAGGCTCTGTCCAGCCTGGCCTTGAAGACATGCAGCAGGTGAGATGACTCCTTTCAGGCCCACAAGTCACCAGCTGCCAGCACTTTATATCACTAGTGTAAATGCAATGTAATTATCTAAGGTCTGTAGGGAAAGCTCAGCATCATCACTGAAATCTATTGCAGCTCAGTCACTCTTTCGTGGACATACTCCATCTTCCAGAAACTAGGAGTTTGCTGCTTGTCATTCATGCTTTGAAATGTAGGCCAGCAGCTCCAACATAGCATGTTCTGATCTACACTTTTATTATCGCAATCCTCCACAACAGCAAGAATAAGAAATGTTCTGCAATTGTCTTTAGTTGAAATGAGATAGGCACTTTGTATAGGCTACTTTGCCTAGGCAAACCAAAATGTTAAGGAAAACCTTTTTGTAGGTGGTGTTTTGGGTTTTAGTTAATTCAGGCTTCAACTTTTGCTGGCCTGTCTCAGGTTCCTATTTGTATACAAAAAAATGACGAAAATGTTAATGTACAGTCCAGAGTGGTAAAAACTGAGGCACTCTGGAGCACTTTAAATTCTAAATGAAAACAAATTATATAGCAATGAAATTTTCTGTGGTTTTAGGTTAATCATCATTTGATGCAATCATACCACAGATATTTTGGTGTCTTCCTCTTAGATAAAGCTACAGTGTGCTTAAGAAAGATTGAGACACACTGAATAGAAAACTTTGCAGTAACCAGAAGAGTGACAGCAGTAATAATTAATATCTCCATGCTTCACAAACAGTGAAATCAGATGCACGGTTTATCAGGAGTCTGTGTATGTAATTTTTCCATTAACAATTCTGCAGACAGGTCATTGATAATTGAGCCTGTAGTGAATCCCAATGAGGCATATTTGCCTGACATTGTTGAAGAAGGGGAAAAATGAATATATGCCTTTTAAATTTTTATGATTACATTTTTACTGAAGTGTGGGGGCCTGAAGTTTCACAACTGTTTTAATGCAATTGGTTCCACTTAGGAGAGATGACATGTTGAAATGTGATATGCTGAATGTTTCTCAGGTAATTGGAATTCAGTCAACAACAACACTGGGCATTGTCACAGGTTTTAAATAAAAAGGCTTATCTCCCTTTTTTATATTATGAGATATGAAGCATCATATTATACAACATCATGATCCTAGATGACAGCCTCTCAAACAGAAATTAAAAAAGTTTACTCCACTCTGCATACTCCTCCTGAATTTGGATCACAGAGACACATTAAACTGTTGTCAACACTTCCCAATTCCCTTGTTCACATAAATGGCCACATTAATTCCTGATAAAGCCCTGATAAGTTGTACAGCATTTCAGTCCCCTCAGGGGTGAATTTGAGCTACAGTTGGTGCTGTTATCCTCACTGTTTGTGTGTCCTTCTCCAGAGCTGTTGGAAGGAGAAGCTGCAAGGAAAGAAGGGGCACCATGGAAAACTTAAGAGTGCAACTTAAGAGAACTGTGAAAACAGCTTAGAGGGTTGTCATGGGACGGAAACACGGCCTGGCACTCACTAATCTTCCACTAAATTAATTTCTTCCATCTTAGAACAGGGAAACAACTAAAGGTGAGTGAGGTGGCTGGGAATAAAGAAGAAGGACTCTTCTGCTACTGAAACGTTAAATCATATCTTATAAAAAATTCAAATAAAACTAAGATACTGAAAACTGAAGATAAATTTTAGCATTCTCCACCATTTAGTTCCTATACAGCTCAGCAGAAGATGCACTGAATTTTCTTGCAGAAAATGTGGATTTGAGTTTTCCCACCTGCTCATTTTGGGCAGGAAACGGCTGTCTTTCTGAGCATTTGTTTGCATCCCAAAGGTAAGTAGGCCAGGGTGGGGTCCCATAGTCCTGAGAATAGGGTAAACTACATACTGCTAGTATTCTACTAGATGCATTTCCCTGAATATTTTTCTTTAGCTAAGTTATTCAAGGTGTAAGGTATAATTTAATGTTAAAACATCAGAAAGAGACTTTAAGCCCACCACTGTTCCCCAATTCACACACGTTTTTTTTGAACAGAGGAAAACAAGACTTTCTGGGTATGTCATAGAACACCAAAAGTTGAGACATACCTTTCAAAATAATGCTTTAGATGTAAAACTAAATTCATTCTGTAAGGTTTTTCTGTCTAATAAGAATATTGATTCCAGCTATAAACTTTGTCCTCCAAATGCAGCAAAATACCAGTAGGACCTCACATCTCATCTTGATAGGTTTTTTGTTTTTGTTAATCTCTACATTACAGTGTAGATGCTGAATTATCCTTAAGTCTAACTTAGAGTCTCATAGCCACCCTCTGGCCTTTAGTTAAGAACAAAATGTTGCTACCAGCTGAAAGTGATTTGATGGCTTGAGTAGCAAGGCTGTATTTGGGGAAAAATATCTGCCTAAACCCTGCCACTAGAGATAGAAGCTTCTACAGAAGCATCCAGGCTGAAAGAACCATGATAATCCAATCATCCTTAAGGACTCTGTGACACGTATCTCTCAAGTACTTGTTGCCTCTGCATCAATACAAGGAGACATATTTTCTGGGAGAGAATATAATATGCAGTACAAGATGCTTGGTCTGTATTAACCAACAGAGCTCAAATGCAGCCAGTACCCGTACCTACTTCGCTTTGGTTGAACATCTGGATTCTGGGCATCTGGTGCTGTAGAAAATAATTTCCTTTGTGAACTATGTTTAAAAACCAGATTATGCTCCAGTGTTCATTATTTCTGTGTATTTGAAGGTGAAATAAACAGAGATTTCTTGCTGAACCCAGTGTTTTATGGGCACAATCTGTAACCTGCTAAGGCACCCAGTGACGTTACAAGGGGAATAAAAACCTTCTGCCTGTCTTTCTGATACTTCTTAGCAGACAGATGCAAAACAGCATCAATTCCCATCCACCCACATCTCATTTCTCTCCCTTCCCCAAGCTTATTTTTAATACTTCAGAAGTTATTAGTGGGCTAGCTCAGCTTTCTCTCTCTACCTTCACTTCTCTATATCATGATAAAAAGATCTGGAAAGAAAGACATGGAAGGGATCAGGACAGGATGCTGAGGTAAGCAAAGAATTTCTTCCCTTTTCATTGAGCATATGCCATTAAGCTTTGGTGTTAGAAGATTAATCTGTGCATGAAACAGAAAACCCACTGACTGATATTTCCCTGGAAGAGTTATTCTAAATGCCAAGTACTGTGCAAAACAAAGACAATCTGGTGCCCTTCCAGGAGAATTAAGATACAATTCATACTGTTCCTGAATGATTAGTCCAAAAAGTCCACATACAATGAATTGCCTGTGTGTTAGGACCATATTCTCAGCACAATCAGTCGCAAGACTGCTCAACAGAGCTTTAGTTGTTATTTTGTTGGAGTTTAAACCTCAGTGTCCTGTGTGCAAATATTGCCACAGAATTTAGAGACACAATGGCCTCAGCCTGTAAGGTCATAGTATTTAGTCTGATAATTCTGACTCTCAGTATCTGTAGTTTGACCACTGAAATGAGCTGTGGAAATCTGATCTTAGATCTATAACAGCCCCGAAGTAGAATTCCAGTCAAGCTAGGCAAGGTCTCTGTGCCTAGTTCCCCTATATGCCAGTAGGATATAATAATTCTTTCTCTACTTGTATATTTCGACTGGTAGAGAGGGTTTTGTTTCTTTGTTTACTTGCTTGCTTTTTTGTTTGGTTTTGTTGTTTGTTTGGGGTTTTTTTCTAGAAAAGTATATAGCTTGCTATGTGTCTAAAAACAACTCAGTCCTGGCTGGAATGGCTTGATGTCACTCTACTCAAAGTAATAATGACAAAACAAGCACAAAGATTTCTCTTGTCAAAGCATGTGTTCTCTGGCATATGGTATGTACCAAAATTTCAGCTTGGTTATCTAGTGGTTATGTACTGTCTACCCTAAGCTAGGCAGTATCAAGACTGACAGAAGATCATCAATCACCAGAGGCAGCTCTCCACACACCTATGTTGCATTGCAAGCAGCATGGACCCAGCCTGAGCTCACGCTCCTTCTGAAATGCCTCTGTCCTTTAGATAAGCAACATTGAAGCTATTGCAGGAAGAATTCACTCCTGTCCATCCAATGTCAACCATATGATGCTGCCACAGAGTAGGTGGGACATGTTAGACATTCTGCCCAACTACAGGGTATTATATCTCGTTCCCACAACTCGTAGGACCATCTTGCATGTGAGATAAGATTCAGGGCAGAGCAAAACGTTTCCCTAAATCCTGCTGAGTGACCTGCTCCAGAGCTGAAATGGAGAGATGCCCAGGCACCAGTGCAAGCAGAGCAAACTTTTTCCCCTAAATCCTGCTAAGTGACTTGCTCCAGAGACGAAATTGAGAGGTGCCCAGGCACCAGTGTAGGCAGAGCTGATGTGAGATTAGATCTGAAACCTCTGCAGGGGCTAGAAAAGCTGAAAACACAAAGGCCATATTCTGCACAGGCAGAGTATCTGAGCGGATAGTGAATACATACCCTTTGGAGATGAGTACACATATTTATTACTTGTACTAGCAGCAAAACCTTAAAAATGGTCATAAAGGCTTTTACTCCATGGAAACTGTAATATCTGACACTAGAAATCAGTTCAAATATATTTAAAATCATAATGGCATAAAATGGACTAAAAAAACAACCTCCAGCCCCTCAAAAAAACCAAACAAACAGGCCACTGTAGTGGTAAGGCAATCCAGAAAAGTACTGCTCAGTATTACTTATGTTATTATCTTTCCCTGCTCCTTCCAGAGGATTACAGTGCCAATTTGTAAACCTCTATAAACCACTGTGAAACTAAAGTGCCTTAACAAGAGAAAATTAGTTAAGGAAAAATGTAGCTTTCAAGTGCAAGAGCAGGTAAACTACTTTCAAATCAAAAGTTCAATTTAATCTGAAAGGAAAACAAATCCATCAATGTCTATTCAATTTGCACTAAAGCCTAGGGGGACACTCGACTCAGTTTCAACTGTGTCTATATATATATATGCTTTTTAAAACTTAAGCTCCTTTTTTTTTTTATCAACATAAGCTTTGCACTTGTCTGTCTAATTTAATTTTCCTTTCACACATCTGTGCATGTCTAAAAAATTGTTGATGTTTTCTAGTAAGCCTTTAGTTGCTCAGTTTGGTTTTGCATTTTCTTGTATTTATTTTTTGTCCTAAAATCCATAATTTTTTTCACTTTACTTATTACTTGATATTTTAGTAACAGCAGTGATTCCACACTGAGATTGTTCAAATGGAGCATGGCCAACTTCACCATAGCAGACGCTTATTTGTGGTGGGAAAACACATGCCTGTTCATTTAGAGATAAGAATGTTGTGTGGGACAGTGTCCTCAGTGACCTCACTTGGAGTATTGTGTGCAGTTCTGGTGTCCTCAACATAAAAAGGACATGGAACTGTTGGAACAAGTCC
>JANHGB010048638.1:0-27928 GCA_026283785.1 Coracopsis vasa
ACATGTGGAACTCCGGGTCGGAGTACATGCCGCTCCCCTAAAGCAAGCTAATGAGTGTCACTATTGTTACGTTATTGGAGCATTAAGCAGATGCTTTCTTATAGAGTATCAGTTGTGACACAAAAAACATAGCAAAACCTCTTCTATGGAAGCAAGTTTAGCCAGTGAAGTTCCGGGCTGTTCCTCATAGGAAGCAATTGACTCTGAAACAGTACAGTGGGACAAAGCCATGCCACATGAGCTTCTTGCACATATAAGTTAAAAAAAACCCAAACATGAACACCATTAAACATCTTCCATAGCTCTGGTGTCCCCCAAGATCTCATTATCTATAAAGTCCTTCCTTCCTAGAATTACAGCATCATAACTCCAGACATACCCACAGCTTCTCGGCAAGGGAGCAAACAGATGCACCCATAATATTGCAATAAAAACAAACAGTATTTACAGGCAGATGCTGCCTCGCTATCTGAAAATATGCTGTGCTTGTGAGCAATAGGTTTAAGTTGCTCAATAGTTAGGAGAAAAAACTTGCTCTGCCACTTTGAAGCTTTTTATAGGACTCTGCCAAGAAGAGCACAGTTCTACAGAGGGGGGCTGATGATATACATATCTCCATGAACTCCTTTGAAGAGGGATGGCACAAACTCTCAGCCAGGCTTGTGCTGGAGAGCACATGTAGGTTTACGATAAGAAGGTCCATTAGCCAACCCCCTTCCCCTCTTAGGACCTTCTTAAATTCTCTCTCTATTGCTGCCTTTAGTGGGACAGAGGTGTAAAGAAGTCTTCACACCAACCTTAGCCTATTTTTTTCTTTTTCACAAGGAAACAATGTTCTAGTGAAAATTTATTAAATCAATACAGTCACAAATTCTAAATGTTAAACATAAAATCCTTTCATTATGGTCTAAATTTAGACACAAATTATGTAACGGGTCTTTGTTATATGATATCTAGTCACAAATTTTGAGTATTAAACAGCCATTTTCATTAGACAAAAATGATATAAGGGGCTGGGGTCCTGCCAGTCCTAATAACACTAATGGTACAGGTGGGAAGAAGTTCACGAAACTTGCAGAGTGAAATAAAACCCTTTCTCACTTCTACTCTGTATTACAAAGCCTTTGTGGGATGATTAGGAAGACCTGATGCTTATTGCTAGATGGCCTGAAGGCATTCAACTTTTTGCTTTCTTTGCAGCATCTCTGAGATACTGCCACTGTACCTGTAACTAAGAATGGTGACCAAAAAAGGGATAAGCTATATGTGTTGTCATTTCTCTAGTTCTACTATTGATTGTTACAATATTGGTCATTATCGATATTAACTTTTTTTTGTCATTCATTAATTAATCTAACTAATGTGGCAAGAAGCCTTACCTCTTATTGCCACGTATGTCTTTCTGCACCTGCAGAGAAATTCTTTAAAATACAACAACCTAACTTATTCTTGAAGGGGGTCTACAGATGTTTTTATGGCAAAACAATTGGGTGCTTTTGAAGTGAGTTATATCTTCCTGAGAGATGTAACTAAAGTAATCATTCATATGGTACAATATAACAGCGTACAGAGAAAACACCTACAATGACCGTATAAAAGTCATATGAATTAACATTTAAAATATAGTTAGGAATATCTTAAAAGAGTAATGACAAGTATTGAAGAAAAAATAATTGCTGAGAAAACAAATACAAAGAAATGCTCACTCACCTGTAAACAACAGAACGAACATAAGTATTGTCTTATGCATCTTCATTTTTCCTTTTGTATTTGGAAAAGGGCACAACCAACAGAAAACAGTCCTGAAAAATCTCTAGGTCACTGTTCCCACAGCAAAGAAACCATGATCATTACCTCCTGGCACAATAGACCTCAGAAGCCTAAGCCTAACACAGCTGCACTTATCATTTCCTGAGCTGCTTATTGGCTGAATCAGGCTGTTCCCTAAAACAGCTGCTAAGAGGGCTCGGATGCCACATAGGTTGTGTAACTCCAGATGATGCAGAGTTAACTGTTGATAATTTGAATAAAAAGGAAATAAATTTGTCAAGTAATAGGAGTTTGCTTCACAAACTATCACCCTGCTCTCAAAAATCTCACCCTCTTTCTCTGCTGAGACTATTTCTTTCGAAGTATACAATAGTACAACACGGAATACTTGTGTCTCCATGGACTCATGCACTGTACTACAACTCATCATTAGATGGCTTTTCCTGGATGTTTCCTAGTCATCAACCCCCACACATGAAAAACATACCAGCTAAGACTTTCAGGAGTGACAAGCTGCTGACGCAACAATATTAACAACCCCCCCAACTGTTCACAGTCTCTCTGTATGAATAAATGGCTAAATGGCACTAAAACCAATCAAAAAGGAGTAACAAGCATTTGGATAGGTATCTCCATTCCACAATTCAGCATAATGCTTACAACAATGTGACATTAACAGTTTTTTTTTTCAGTGCACATATCCTTATCTTTTCTTCTGAACATTCTTTATCAAGTCATAGCAGACCTCAGCAGTAACAAATGCTGGCAAAGAGTTTTCTGCCTTTCAAGTCTATTTGCTAACCAGCACAAGAAACCACTTTCATTATGCATCCTTTTTCTTTCAAAGACTGCTCCCAAATTATTGTGTAACAGACGTTTTCTTATCAGACTTTGAAGAATATGTCCTGTAACAATTACATTTTCTGTCCTTATAATAATGATAATATAATAATATATTAAGTCCCGTAATATGTTATGAACACTTTTACTGGAGTAAGAAATTAGTCTCTTCATGCACCTCCTCGTGTGCGCCCAAAAAAAGTCTTCATGCAAATTCACTCCATGAATGAACCACAGCTCCTTCTACAGCAAACAGAAAGAGGCAATTCAGAGAGCCCCCAAAAGGCATTGTGAATTTCCAATGTGCCAAAGCCTGTCCATCAGTTCCAAAGGATCCTAGGAAAGACTGGCCTCTTTTGCCTGAATTCTGCCCATCTAGTTAACTTGTCTAAAAGCTGCCTATTCTGCCAACCTTGTCTACCTTCAGACACTCACTTATAAACACTCAGGAAGGAAAAGGTACAAATAATGAATGCACCCTCCCACATGAGAGGAAGAGGGTATATAAAATGTGTAGGATGTTCATATGCAATTAAACATAACAGAAAGCTTCTCTCAGACCACAGAGGAGCTCTGTAACCCATAAAGGTCAACTCTGTATTGATGGAACTTCTGTTTCCCCTGAGTTAAAGTGTAGAACCCTCAAGCCTACTGTTCTCTGACAAAAAAGTCTCAGCCCTGGCAAAATCTCTTTCCAGTGTACACTTAATGAAAAGGTACCAAAACTGCTAGGCTTCCTCTTTAGGAAAGACTCCTCATGTTGGCAACCTGACTTACGAGGGAGTACTGATCCCAGTTATTCTATGACCTTTCCTAATTACTGCCTCTCACATAAGCACTTTCAGAAGGACGGACTAGGGATGAAGCAGTCTACATAGTCTTCAATTTCTTTAGAGAGATCAAAGGTTTAAAAGATACATAAGGATCACTGTGCATGGTAGGCAATTCATACCCCATAAACGTCATGCCTACTAGATGACCTACATTTTGCTGTATGATTAAAGTTCTACACAGTGTTACAAAAGAGGGAAAATGAGGTATATATATGTGTGTGTATGTTTTTTTTCTGACTACTTTCTCTTCCATGCTGGCTTTGTAAAGTTCAGTTTCTGATAAACAGTGCTAATTAGATAGCCAGGTGATTATATAGTAGGTGACTACTGTATCTTCATTTTCCTCATACTTTGCAGCAACCAATTAGAAGTTATGCAAAGGTCCTTTTCCTCTTAGCTCCTCTTCTAAGTTTTGAGATTTGGTTTGTTTGGTCCTACTAGAATTGTTTGAAAAAAAATCCCTACAATGTATTTTTGTTACAATGTTTTGATTCTGAAATAGTTTTGGGGATGGTTCAGTTATGACAAATACCTGAGAGAAAACCATTAAATTTCAGCCTGCCTAGAAAGCTGGGCTCCCAGAATTTGCCACTTTATGACAGATATATGTGTGGATTCTTTCAGATACAGGAATGCACAGAAGTTAGGCTCATAAGCAGCCTGATGATAGGTAGCCCCACAGACAGGACTTTTAAAGTGCCCAGGTGTATTACATGCAAGAAACAAGCTTATAGATTTTAACTGAGAAGGCGTATTTCCCAGATTTCCATCCTTTGTCATCCAGAGGCTGAAGTGAGCCTTGAAATCCTCGTCAGCAATACTGTACAGCTGCATTTGTGGCACTCCACGCTTCAATAACAAAGCAAGGTGCTTAAACTGAAGTCATGTATCTCTGAAATGAAACATGCTACGAGACCTATGGTGAGAGTTGCTTTGTTTTGTAGAAGTTGTTTATATATGAATTTGACTATGTATGCCAAATTTTATCTATTCTCAGTAGAAAACTTAGGAACAATAATTAATCTAAAAGACATTTTGTTATTTATTTATTAAAGAGTGAACAGTAGTTATTTTATATATATACTTGATGGATGCTACATGATTCCACATGGTCTACCAGAATGTGCACTTCCATGCTGTGAGCACTGTACAGATGTCTGACCAAGAAACAATCCTCACTTAAGAAATGCTTGAGCATTACATACATCTCTGCCTCTTTATACCAGGCACATAGTCTACAGACATCTGGATGCAAGCACCTGAATGAGTGTTTAAGACTCATTTGACCTGATCTGAGGCCAGTAAGTTCAGATTCAACTGTAATTCTGTTCTCAAGTGCAGAGATGAAGTACTGAGAGACAGGTTGTTAATGTATTTTCCTTTCCCCCTTGTAGGGAATGCGAGTCTCCCTTGAAGGCACCATATACAGATCTTCACCACAGAGTATCAACAGACAAGATGTCAGTGGAATTGTCATTGACTGCTTATAGACTGCTGAAGAACAGATTAATTTTGCTTCTAGTGTGATTTTATGATTGTGACCCTTCTTTCAGTTCCTTCCTCTCTCTTAGAGCCCATATTCTCTATAGAATGCTCTTGATCTTCACACCTGTCAATCTCTCTACTCTGGTTGCCGTATCTTGCATTTCTGAACTCTGCTATTATTCCTAGAAAGAATACCAGAGTGAATCCAGTCTTCTAATTTTAAAATGTGCCACATCAGCAATAGATGTGCTGTACTAACAAACAACAGTGATTTAAGAAACAAAGTGGAACTGGGGAAGAAGTTCTATTGCCACATCAGCAATAGATGTGCTGTACTGACAAACAACAGTGATTTAAGAAACAAAGTGGAACTGGGGAAGAAGTTCAGAAAGCCACCTGTAAATGCTGAAACTGCAAAATTAAGAAGCATTTTGTCAGTCCAGTTCACCTTAGTAACTTGTGTAAATACCTGGAACCCTTCTCCAATCCGGGTCACATTCATATTCTTGTTTGCAGTCATTTTCTTGTCCTCACACATTCAAATGGAAGCACCTCAAGAGTCCTGAAATGACAGCAAATACAGATAGAGGCCACAGAGAAATTATTAGCCAAGAAAACAGACAATATTCATGGTGGCAGCAAAGTGTCAGCACCCTGAGGATCAGGTGAAGGCAGGCCTCTAGGTGAATGTACAATTGAGCTAAGGTAATGCAAGGAAGAACTTAAATCAGTACACTTAACAACTCTTCACGTAAGTGCATTAATGGTTGACATTGCCAACATGTGCAATCCTGCCCTAGAGGAAATGATCAGCCATTAACATCAGCGGAGTTGTATTAGCTGCTACCCCTGAGGAACTGAATTGTAAGAGTACCATCAATACGAAGACAAAAAGCAATGAAGCATAGTATCTTACTACTATAAAAGTTGCCCTGTCTCTTTCTACAGCCTGTTAGCCAACAGAAGTCATTCTATTTAACATGAAATGAAAATTTCTAGCTCTATAGGGCAGAAAGCTTGCTCTCAAATTTGTGCATAACTAATATTGCCAACAGGAAAGTCCAAGTTGTATTTTGAAAAAAACTCTCTTATTCTGCCCTGTACCTCACAGGAAAGCTATGTTATGTCAAAACAAATCAATGTGTGATTCTTTCCATCTTCTAAACAGACCTCTTAAAGTTAATTTTAAAAAGAATTTACTAGGAAGCACTCACATGAGTTAGTGTTAGAAGCACAGCTTCCCATCCTACATAACAGGTTAGATTCTACTTACAGAATTTGATTCTTACAATTTTCAATAGTGCAGAACCCTTCATATGTTTAGAAACTTCTCAAGTATCACATGATTGCAAGTAGCAATTTTTGCATCATGTGTCACACTGATTTTCATGTCTCCACTATTGTATGTGGCTGGGAGCTGTGAATGATGCAAAGTAGCAGATTGGTATGAACAGAAAATTATGACTGAGAAAAATAATAATCTTTAAATTAGAAACTGTTACATTTAATGATTTACTTGCAAGACTGCTTCTATTTACTTATAAAATAATGTGGCATACCTCCTAAGGCAACAGACCTTTGTAACAAGATATTTCTTATAAGCTAGCTCAAAACCATTGCTGCTGCAGATTAAGTCATACACACTGTAGCCTAATGGTATCTTTTTCTGGTCCTCATACATATATATATATAAACCCATGCTTATGGTTCCATTCTAGGCGAGGCTAAGAAGGAGCTTCAGGGATATGCCTGCTGAATTTTCCTCAGAATTATTCCAATGAGGAAGCAAGGCTTATCCCACTGAGAAATGAGCTGCTAGGACCCTTCTTTTGCAGGTTTTCATGGAGCAAGTTGGCATCTGTTGCTGGCTTGTACAGTACTCTAGTTACACAATGCCATCACCCAGAACTGAGATAACTGAACAGAGCAGACTTCTTAAATCTCAGTGGTTAATGAGCAACATGATTGTCACATTACAAAGAAATTTTGGTTAGTGTGATCCTCAATGACTTACTGGTAGGTTCTCTCTTGAAAATGTATGCAGCACTTAACCATTGTAGGAAGTGGAGGTAAGTAGTTTGTTCCTTTTCCTGCTTATCTTGGCATAACTACCTACTGACACCATACAAGAAGTCCCAGTATTTTGGGCAGCAAGCAGAAATCTCTGCTGTCTTCCACCTTGTATCTGAAGAACTTAAAAATTCACCTTATTATCTCTGCCTTTTGAATGAAAAGTAACATGTTGGCCTTTTACATTAACTCAGTGTCCCACCTGTCTATGCCAAAGCACCAAATGTTTAATTTGAAGAAACTGTCCCTTTCATACCAGAAACTGCAGATATTTCTGCCTCAAAGCATTTTTAGTTTCATTCAGGTCTGTCCTATTTCACCTACCTGCCAAAATTATGGATTCCCCATAATGTCTACAGGAACAGAGGAGACTGATCTGTAGAGTGAATTAATTTCTCTTGAAGTTATTCCACAAAATAATCCATTTATTGAGGAAGGATCCTGCACAGGCCTGGTGAAAAGCTAACCCCTAAACCAGATGAAAGTTTGCCTCCCATAGCAAGAGCTCTCATTTTCATGCTTCCATGTTTGTTTTACAGTGGCATAGTCCTTCATTCACAGAGTGCAGGTAGTAGTTTGAATTCAGCACCGTATACAAGTTGCTGAAGTGAGAGACTGTCAGCTATTTATTTTTTTCACATACGAGCATTTCACTGAGGAACTATAAAATGCTTCATCCTCTCTGCATTTTGTAACAGAGAATAACACTGAGCCCCTTGTGTTTTAGTTCCCTTGATCTATTGACCACACACTTTAAGGAGAGGCTGACAGCTAGCATGTCAGTTATTTTCAGATATCTGTCTCTGTCAAATTCAGAAATCCCAAGAAAATAAACAAAGTGCAGGATTATAAATACATGTGAAATCAGAGCTGTCATCACTCTCAAGGATTTTCCATTGTGCCTGCTGCACAATTTTTAAGCTAAGATTTCCCAGATGTTTAGTAGGAATGTTTAGAGAGCAAAGCATTTTATTTTTCTGATGGCTGCAATATTCTTAAATTTAACCTATTCAAAATTGGGGTTTTGTCCCTGATTTGTTTTTCTCAATTGCACAAGTGGAATGGAGGAATTAAAAAAGTTTAGCAAGCTACATAGCTCTTTATGGCCTGAAAGCTGATGTTTCACATTTTCAGGTACACTTAGTTATTCAGAAGAATAAAACGTGGCAGAAACACCCTGAAAGGACGCTCCTTGTGTCTGCTCACCCTGGTGTTCAGAGGCCAGCACTGGGTCTGTATCGCTCTGTGCCAAAGGAGCAGAGCAGGAATTATACTCCACATCATGCTCCTTCTCCTAACCAGTGGCTTACTGACTGCAGCTCAGCCAAGATGATTTAAATTACAAATTTTAGTTATGATTCAAATAGGAAGAAATAAATTTTATCTAAAATGTTTATCTTCTCTTACTTGCTAATTGATACAACTGAATACTTCCATCTTTCTGGTCAAGCAGGAGGATATCTATACCTTTTAATGTAAGTATAATTTGAAAATGCTCACTTAGAAACCTAATTTTTATGCTGGTTGAGAATATTGACTGACCCATTTTCTATGTCCCTTAAAATGTTTCATATTTACTTGCTTTTTTGATCAGACTGCACTTAGAAGGAAATTAAAGTCCAGCTGAAAATATATAAAAGTTCTAGAACCAGTAGATCTTTTATCCTTACAATCATAATGCATCATCTTGTGCTTTTTACTGTCATTCTGGCTCATGCAGTCACTACCACCACCTTAAAGGCAGGAAATATTCCCTCTGAATCCTCAGAAAGCTGCTCTTGTCAGAATAGGTCTAAGGTACCCACAGCCTCCAAGTGCTTGAACAGTGATGTTCCCAACCAGAGCAGTGCTTTGGCTTTCTTTAAAACACCATTTACTAATTTACTACCTGAGGATTATTTTTTCTGTGGTGGTGTTTTTTTTTTTTTTTTTTAATTTAAAACAGTGACTTATCCCTCAAATTAAGTTTCCAAGCTTCAGATTCAGCTGAAGCTGCTGGGTATGACATGGGACATGTGGCAGATATGTGCCTTTTAGAGTATTAGGGTACTGTGAGACATACCAAGTGGCACTACACATGACGGGCAACTGAATCAAGCCCCTACAGGAAGCCTCATAATAAACTGTTGTAAGAATATGCAGGAGACTCTACTATTACAGATCAATAACCCCCAAATTTGTTTTTTTCACAGACTCTCCTGAAAAATGGGGACTGATGCAGTTTTCATCTTCATTGGGTTATGTCAGGCATGACAGGCAAAGTCAGATAATAGCAGAGATGCTGAACAGGCTCTTAGAGGCAAAGAGGCTACAGCTACAGCAATGAACTTCCCTTTCTGTAACACATGAATCAATATACACTGGTTGTAAGTTGTACCCCTGCACCGCTTCCGAAAGCATTCCTTGGGCAATGTGTGCAGCACTCTGGATTGCTACCACTTTACAGACCCTAGTCAGAGGACCACTGCTAGACAGCCAACATGGTAACAGGATAAAAAGGTTTACCTTAAGAATGTTCTCTTCATGTTTGAATTAAGATGCAAGCTGTTTCCTCTGCCTTTATTAAATAAAAACGTTTCTCCATTCCAAAGTTTTGTTGTACTTGGTATACAGTCAGCTACTGTAATTTATTGTCCTATTAAGTTCTTATATAAGCTGCAGGAAGCTTAAAAGGTTGCAGGTAGGTGGCTTATGTTCACTGCCCATAGTCATCAAATTATGTCAGAAATGAAGTCATGTAATTGGCTTTGCCACCCAACACACAGATTTTAAGATTGCACTTACATCTCTCTATGTGTAAGTGGATTTGGCATGGTTTATATTACAGGCAAGACTAGCTTCTGTGCATACCTCCTTTTCTTCCCACACTCTCTGTTTCTCACACATACATACACATGCCTTCACTCAGGAGATGTTCAATAACTATAATGCTGAAGTTCTTTAACCCTAGGCCGTTAGCTGTCTCAGGACACACCCAATAAACAACTGAAAAAAGCTAAGAGTTTTAGGCATCTGATCTCTGGAGAAAACACCAGAACTCTGCAGAATATGTCTGTGTGGTGACGACTGAGATGAAGGCAAGTCAGAGTGGCAGCCTATAAAGCCTGCATGCTTACCTGTGTGCTACCATATTGTAGGAAATGCTCATTCTGCAGCAGCAATGGCTGTCTGCAACACTGTAACACTGAGCCACTCTGTAGCTTAGATACTTGATATAGTGCTGCAGGAAAATGCCTTCATTCACGCAGGATTTTCAATTGAGAATCCACTTCAGGGTCCTTCTCTTTTAAAACGTAATCAGAAAAGAGGGCAACTGCCCACCTCTTCCGTAACAGATTAAATTTCAAAGCACTCGGAGACTCAATTCCTTTACTAATATGAGAAGACTCAAGTCCATGTTGCCAGTGTTCTTTACCATCACCAAGAAGACTACTGTGAGTCTTTCTTTTAAAATGGGATTAGACTGCAGCAAAGTGCTTAAGAGTGGTGGGCAGGATGCAAGAGCAAAACTCTTCTTGCTGTTGGTTAGGGTACAGTATTGGAAGGACAGATCTAATATTCCCAGCCCTGCTGTAAGCATAATTTCTGTACATTATCTTGGTTCTATTACAATCATATCTACAAAGAATTAATGCATACATTCAGTAATTAACTCATATATAATTTTCTAGTATCTTTCTCCAGTATCCTTCTCTCAGAGCATAGTTTAATACACATTTGTTAACATTGTTAAACACAAATTACCTGTTATTTGCATATCAACAAGTTAACATTAGCCAAAGAATCACCTAATTAACATTAGCCAAAGAAAATTTCTTATTACTTAAAGTTTGAACGATGTACAGAGAGTCACTTCAAGAGAGATATCCATACATCCTTTAGAAGTTACACCTACCAAGACACTTTGCCTAAGTGACATGGAGTGCCTGGACCTTTGTACCTGCACATCACTTCCATAGCTGACAGGATAGCTCTGAAGTTCAGAACTGCTTTGCAGTTTCACCTCCATACAACAGTATTCTTGTGAAGGAAATATATGAGATATATTTTCCTATCTTTATGCTTTCCCACAGGTAACAATAACCTGATCTCATGTCACAGTGTGCTATATTAAAAGAAATGTCAGAATAACCAAAATCGCAAGCTCTTTGAGTGGGTACTTAGACATCCTGTTTTCTCAGCTAAATTCCAACTGGCTAATAACACTATTACCTACTTCAGACTCACGCACAGCTTGGACGCCACCTCGAGCTTCTGTGTTGTAGTCTGCACTGGCTGAAGCTCGACATTTCCAATGTGGGCTTGATTCCTTTTCACGGAGTGACAAATGCCTAAACCAGACAACCCAAATGTGAATGTTCTTGCAGCACTTTTATAAATGAGTAATTTTCTATAGTGTTATAGTTAACATAAAACTTTTTGCTTCTCCTGATACAGTAAGTTTCTATATTATTCATTTGCACTTAAAATATTGCAAATGGAAAGCCTATGTCAGAATTTTTAGCATTGAAGAAAAGGAGGCTACTGTGTTTCGTATTCCTGCAAAGAAATGCTTTGGGAGAACTTTGAATACCTGTTTCCCTTCCTTGGGCACTAGAGGTCACCAGTGGCACAGACACGGGGAAAGGGATTGGTTTTATAATTTTCAGCAGTACAGACAGAGGCCTCAATCCCCCTCCTGTGACTTTCATTTAAGTTGTTACTGGAAGTACTTTGGCATCTCGATTTTTGGAAGAGCAAGAAGATTAAACTATTTCTTTCAAGCGCGATATGTCTCAGATGTATAGCTGTGTGTCTATTTGAAAGGGATGGGTGTCTCTTGAAAATATGATTTATTCATCCCTCTGATACTTGAGAGTTCCTTGGCTGATACCTGCTGTATTTGAGCTCTGAGTAATGTTTTGAGACAGAACCACAGAACACCCAGCAGAAACACATGTTGTTTCAAACGAAATAGCATGGCCCATTTCAAGAAAGAAACAGTGCTCCTTTACTGGTTCCATGTGTGGCGTGTGAAGGGTTCACTGAAGCAGAACGTTCAAGAACACCAGTTGAGTTTTTTGACTAACATATTTTAATACATTCAGGACTTTCCATTTCTAGGAGTGACGCTTATGACAAAATACCCCAAGTCCTCTTGCATGTGAAGAGGCTCAGAAATGCTTGAAAATTTGTGCCACTCTTTAGAGAAAATATATCTAGCTTTTAAGCTCTTAAAGATGGAAATTTGCTTAATATATTTTTATCAGATCAGTAGTTAAATTTAACAACCATCAAGTTTATACACTCTATCAGCTATTTATATAATGCACGATATGAATATAATCCTAAATAAGAAGCAGGTTTTTTTAGCTATGATTCACTTTATAAAAACGTTGAACTGGTACAGTGTAACAAACATACTACTGCACTTATGGAGACTGACTGTAATCAAACAGCACTAACAGAAAGTTTTCTTAGTGTGTTGAAAGTTATTCCCATGTTAAATATAAACTCAAAGATTGTTTTGTGAAAAGGTTTAATACAATTTTTGATATTAAACCTATCACAGATTGAAATTTTGGTGAGAAGTCTTTTTGAAACTCTATAAACCCTGAAACCTACAGTAAGCAGCAATGCCACACAGGCTTTTTGCATGCTTACTTTCTTCACCTAGGTTTCATCTAACTTTGAACTCCTTTTACTTTGAGGTGCGGTACATAAAGACTTTTTAAGTTACGCAAAGTTAAAAATTAGGCAGGCAGGAGAAATCTTGCACTTGAAAGAAGTAAAAACAAGTGGACACTATATGCTACATATTTTCACCACTTTGTTTAAAATAGCATGTTGGTGTACTTAAAACACTTCAGATCTGTGTGTTATTTATGATGCTGTAAACATACAGAAAAGCATGAAAGTCACATTTTCCACTGCATCCAAGGAGACAAATTTAAAATTACAGCTATTGGAAATCTGTTTTATGAGCTGTGTGAAAGGTGTAGTTAAATGCAGTGCTATAAATTTTGGTCTACAATACCTGATGTATTGTGACTCCTAGATAGTGTTAATGAAATGTCAAACTAGATTGAGACTTCTGGCTCCATTCTGATTTTTCTACATCCTTCTGAAATGAATGTGAGAGCAGATGTGAATCTAGCCCACATCTTATACATCCTTGTATTAGCAAGACACAAAATAAGAATACTGCAATATACAAGTTAATCCACTACTTATGATCAAAGGTAAGCAGGGAAGACAGCACAGCTTAGCAGGTAAGACTATCAAGTGCTTGCTTGAAGCTTGAGTCAGGCAGCAGATCTGGAACACATAAGCTGGTGGGAGTATATTTTCTTGTGAGCTCTGCAACTTCTGCTCATGGGCTTTTTTCCCTTCTTTCCTCTTCCCCCTTCTCTAAATAGCCCACAGCAAATGTCAGCTGAATTTAAGCAGAGTGTACTGTGCCATACTTACAATACTGCTGTGCCTGTGCCCAAACCAAGATATCTCTTAAACCAAGACCAACACACATAGGAAGGGGGATGAATTGCCTGCAATATCGAGAACCATGCTTGCATGGGGAATTCACCATGGGGCAAATCTAACTGCTTTCAGCTTCTTTTGGCCAACCCATACTTGCAACAGATTAATACATATCAGATGCAGTCTTCACTGCCCACTGTATTTATCCAATAAGTCTGAACTGGACTTACTTAAACAAATGTTTTTTACTGTGCATTCATAAAAAGGCTGAAGTGAAGAAAGGGAGTTAGATACTGGATTATGAGATACAGCTTTGCAGTCACTCTGCAATCACTTCACAACACAACAACAAGTTAGCTTTCACCTGGACTCATTCTCTGTTGCCTGTATCCTGTACTCAGGGAATGTGTGTTGCATTGACACAAATGCTAGTGCTGGCACAAGACAGTAAACACAGGAAGAGACAGATGGGACCAACCCTTCTGGCAAAAGTCTGAATTAGCCGGACTGAAAACTCACTACTGAACTGCAGCATGTACTTTATGAATATGCCTGTGAAAGACAGAAGTTGGCACCAAAACATGAGAGTAGGCCTTAAATTTCCTCTTTAGCGTAAAACACACAGAGGTGTTGATATTCAGGATATGCTTCTAAGCTCATCCCATTCCTTTATAGATGTGGGTCTCAGATGAGGGTAAAGGTATTAGCCTATGAGATGGGGCTATGTAGCTGGGTTTGAAGAACCAAGGATTTTTTCTTTGCTGATCTCAAGGAAGCCTCTGACATTTTTACTGTAATAATTTACTACAGTTTTCATATTTGGTGAATATATGTAGGTCCTGGAAAAGCCCTTCTGTATTTACATAAATCTACTATAAGTAAGGCTCATTTACCTTCATTCACCTATCATATAGCTCTGTAACTAAAGCAAGTAAATATTGGATGTGGCAAATATATTTTATGCCCCTGGTCCCTTCCCATTTTCTTAACTTTCATCATCTTCCAAAATAATGTCCCTGTTTCAATTATTCAGTTGCTGTCTTGTGGTGTTTGGGTTTGGTTTTTTCCCCTAAAAACATCTGCTTGATGAGAAAGCTCTGTTCAGCTGGACAACAGCATCTGATTAGGAGAATGTATGTTCAGGTTGGTGAACCCAGCAGATGGGTGAAGTGCATCAGTTTTCTGATTCTATCCTCTAAGTAGCTGAAACCCTCACTGGTGTCTGCAGAGGATCAGTGTATTTCTCAAGTCCTTAGCCTTGCTATACCTGCTTTGCACTGCCTTATCAGAGTAAGGTAGTTGAGCCTGACTTTATAGGTTGTAAGCAGCTCCCCTCACCTGGGTCCAGGTCTGCACTCAAAGCAGCTGCACCCATTGCCACACTGGCTCAGAGGAACCTGGCTCGTTGTGTTTCTCAAGAGCTCTGGCTTGCTGAGTAAGTCAGGGTAACTTCTGGCTTATATAAACTGCTTAGACTTGAGACTTGATGCACAGGCCCTGCAGCATCAGGTAGGTGACAGAGGTGATTTAGAGCTCCCTATGTGCTCTGTTTATGAACCTTAGCTTGCATTTCCAAAGTTGTTAAGGTTTCCCACCAGACTTGTGCCATACCAGGAGTGAAGTTAACCATCCTGGTTACCTTTGCTGTCAGAGCCTCTGCAGTCAAGGCAGGAATGTAAGTACAGGCCAATAGTCAGCTATCCTGAGACTGTGTAGTTGCTGGACTTCAACAGGAATCAACTTGTAACACAGAGACTATGTTGGTGGGGGAAGGGACAGCACTCTATCCATGGCCACCCACTGCCTAGAAAAAGTCTGGCAACAGGGGTGTTATTCTTGTTCCATTGGCAATCGTGGGACTCCTGCTAGACTTGATCCTAAATTAATGCATTTTTCTGACCCAGAGTCCTTTTATGTGGTTCGGCATGGAAAAGTGCCATGGTATTTGTCACAAAAAGTCCTCGCTGGCTAATCTGTTTTTAGGATTGTTGATGGTTTATAAATTAGAATTATTAGTCAAACATTGCTCTGTGTGTTTAAACTCCTAGTACAGACTGGGGATATAGGGCCAGCATGGAACCACCTTTCTATCTATGGCAAATTGTTTTGACACAAGGAAAGGGTAGTCAGAGAAAAACCAGGAGGGTACATAAGCATTTTACCCCTGACATGCACTCTAACATATCTTAGTCGTACTGGCCACAGATCATTTACACATCTACAGTAAAAGTGAACTTCTTACGTACCAAAGACTTGGCAGGTCCCATTTAGGTATGCCATATGCTCTGTGGCAACGAACTGCCTTGTTCTTTGTCTCCATGTTAAACAGAACAGGGACACATTAACAATTTAAAGATTAGAGAGGCAAAACTAGGTGAATCTGCTCGCTCTCTTTAATCAAAGGATAAGCCCTTCGGTACTGCACCAGCCTGCCTTTTCTAGGCATACAGGATGCTCACCCTAGAGGTGAGCTGAAAGAGGCATTAAGCGGTAGAGAAGTCTTCCTGGGTGCCTGGCCATAAATCCCAGGTCAGGGAAGTTCTGTTACTGACAACAGACTGAAATAATGAGAAAATGAAAGTTGGCAAGCACTTATGTACATCTGTGCTGCTGTGCTAACCTGACTTTCAGATGTCACCCTGCCAGACTGTCTTACTTGCTCTGTATTCCAAATTCCTTGTTTACCCAATTAGCATGAGTAAAATTATATATAAATATATATAGTACTAAATTGTATGGCAGATGTAGATCCGAGTCTTGAACTGAAGAATGTTCAAAACAGCAAGAATGTATCAAGTCATATAGACCCTGTCAGTTTTTGTCATTCCTTTCACACCAGGCTGAGTTTTGGAGCGCCTCTGTCCATTCTCTGATTGGACCTTTCTTACATTAAAATGCTCTTGGTGAAATGCAGAGATTATGATAAACAAAAAGCCAATATGGATTAATTTTTTTTGTTTGTTTTAAATTGGGATTTTTTTGCCTGTGTTCCTCCCATCCCCTAGAATTCAAAGCTTAACGCTGAGAAATGGCAAATGGAATCAAATGTGAAAGAAAAAAACATGTTAGCTGCTCCTGAAGACCTAAAAGTACACCACTTTCAACTGGATGGTATCTCAATTGGAACATGGATCTTTTGTACTAAGTGCTATGTGAAAATCTGTCATTGCAGCTGTTGGTAACTATTTTTTGCATCAGACTTGATATGACAGTCTTTTTTTTTTTGGTCATATCCAGAGAAATGGATACTCACAGCTTTAGGAGAATGACTTCCTTGACCCATAGTTTTTCTGGTGATGGAATCCAAATTCTGTACATTCCACTCTTCTTCCAGGAACACTAACTACAAAATTAATACAATGTGCAAAACAGAGGACAAATCGAAGTATCAAATAGGTGAAAAAAAACACCAAAACCAAACTCCTATCTACACTAATACATTTAACACCAGTAAACTCTATGTAACTATGCTTGCCGTTCTATGCTTGTTTCCTCCCTCAATTTTATTTAAGAACCTACTAAATATATTTGCTTTGTTATGCCTTTCAGCCAAAGGATTTCAGTCTCTTCTCTTTTACAAGGCAACCTGAAATATGTTATTTGCTTTGTGTTTGGCAAAAGATATTAGAAAGATTAGAAACGTTTGTATTATTCACCATCACATTAGAGTGAAAGCGTACGGCAGCTGTTAACCGCCTAGAACTTAAGGAAAAATTCTCCACTGAGCTTTCTACATACACATGTACATGTGTATAAAAAAAAAATACACACACACATACAGCATATATAAGTATACAAGTTCAGCTTCTAGACAATTCCTCTAGAGCATTTGATATAGCTGCTGATAGAAACAAGGCTACAAAGCTATATGAACTACTGGTAAATCTATCATGGCAACATTTCCTTCTCAAAGTCTGTTGAGCAAATTCTCATGTAGAGAAGGGTACTGAAGCAGTGGCCTGAGTGGTCTCAACCTTCACTTTTCTACACAGCCAGAATCCCATATAATTTTTAATCCTTTTCACCTTACAGGGGAGAAAGGATCCTCAGAACTGTGTTACCTCTCTAAAAGATGCCCATATGTCTGAGTGGAGGTAAGACTTACTTGGATTTCAGGGCAATGGAGGCTTTAATGGCATAGTGTGAAAAGAAAGAAATGTTGTCTTTCCTTACTAGTACTTGCTGTTGTTTTTTTAATCTAGCACTATTAAAAGCCAAGTTATGATGCACAACTAAGAGAATTCAGTTCATGTGAAGTCTATGACACTGGAGATGCACTCAGCTTGTAAAAAACATAAAAAACCCCTAGAAGCATGATCTCCAACAGTGACATTTAATGTCTCCTAATTTATATTCTTGTTTCCTTGATATCAAACATCTCTAAAGGACACATCTGTGCAGACTAGAATAAAACCTGATGTATCAGTAGGTGACAACAATGGGTGAAGTTGAGCACATGTTGTACATGTGCAGGGTTAAGATGTACGGACTACAATCTTACCATACGTTCTACTATGTGAGTGAACGTGTTTTATGCTTGTCTCCAATTACCCATTCATTTACATCTTTTAGAGATACTCACTGTCAGCAACACATGATTTTCAAAGTATTAACAATGTGAACCTGCAAAAACAAGAGAAAAAAGTAAATTGCTGAAAAATGCAAACTCATAGACTGTACAGTTCTGACCATAACACAGACTGCCATTTACAATAATAGGCTGTATCTACCACATAAATCTACAGAACCAGAAAAAGTCAGAGCCCATAATGTGGCTGGGGCTGAACTTGAGACATTAATTTGGATAAAATATTTCCTGCTTTTTTGGGTCTTTGTTGGTTGGTTTTTTTTTTTTATTTTTGCGGTTTAGTTCACCTCAGTCAGTCAGTCCAAGTTAAAACTGTGGGGTTTTTGCTGTGTGGACACAGCTCAAGTGTCAAGGATAGTGGTGATTAATACATCCATGTTTTCCAAGTCTGGCTAAGCCTATATGATCTTTCCTTCCTTTCTCTTTCTCAGCCTCCTCTTTTCATTAGACCATTCTCTTAAACGTAAGTTAGATCCTGAGTAGAGAAACAAATGGGATTTTATGACTGGACAGAGGTACCCTGGATGTAAAATACAGAAATTCATGAATTTTATATTAGCTGCAGTTGCTTACAAGCCACTGCCTCAGTCATGGTTTAATACTGTTTACAAGAAAAGGAAAGGAATGGTCAACATATGTTGTGGAAAGAATGAGTGACCCTGGTGGAATGGGTATCAGAGATCATGTATATTGCTCACCAGCAAGACATCTGTTTTCAACTATGGGGCTTTTATTCAAGAACTGATGAATAAAGTCTCATGATATCTAAATACCACTGCCAACTCCTGTGACAGTCACAAAATTTCTCTAAATGTCAGTTCTATCATCCTGCGCTGCTGATTTTGCCCAAGCCAGCCTGTTTGCAAACATACTGCCGTCAGCATATGTGCATGTTTGACTTCGGGCTTGGAGTTGCTACTTCTACATTTCAGCTCTCGTACCAGGCTAGGCCATCATGGACCTAAGCCCAATTAATTTAAATACTAAAATTAGAGTGGGACATATAAGCAATTAACTTATGGAATCTTCCTCCCCATTTTTCTAAAACCAGTCTTTCAAAAATACTTATAATACAACACAGGTCTGAAACATACCTGCATATTGCCACTGAACTGGTTTGCTGTTATACAGGAACCTTTAAAACACAGAAAAATCCATTAAAAATCCTTTGAAAGGACGGTCAGATGTAACACAGACAAAATGCAAATAAGCTCCAAGCAACAGACTTTTTTCTAAAGATAATTCACTGTTATTCAGAGGCAGGAGATGTTTATAGTAGTATTATCCCAAAAGGCCACCACATACAACATTCTCACTGACTTTAATAGTTATAGTAGGTGCAGATTTATAATTGGGTGTAAGGACGTTTCAGTTTTCACCTCTTCACCTCTTATTAGCACTTGTCTTCTGCTCCTTTGCCACAGTTTAAGCAGTCCCAAATGCTGTGCAGTTCCAAAGCTCCCCTCTAACTCTGATAAGTCAGAAAAAAAGTATGCTGTGGAGTACATTGTGAGTGGTACAGATGGTGCAGGAGGGCAAGAGGAAGGATTTTCTGTGGAATTTGATTTGATGAGCAAAGGATGGCCTCAGCTCACTGTTAGTTAGAATATAATCATGCACCATATATATAAACATTTTCAAGCTTAATGTTTTAATTAGTACAATACCTTCAAAAAAGCTCAGCCCATTTAATTTAATTTCTTAGTAAGAAAACATAACGGTGAGGGTATAATACATACCGATAACCTAAATATCAGAAACATCACAAAAAATTACAAATTTTTCATTGCCTTCATGAACGAATCTGTTCAGGCATTTTGAAAATAGAGCAATTTGGTAAGTTATAATTTCAGCAATTAGGATAAATAAAACAATGAAAACTTCATATAGAATAAAAGAGTCAAGGCTAATGACATTTTATTTGAATAAGAATGCATGGGATTTATTTTATTCTAGTTGCCATTTAAAAATATCACTTACATTACTCTAAATATGGAAAAGGTTGCTACAAAATATCTTGGGCTGTAAAGTAACGTGGAGAAATGGATATAATTCTCTCTGGAGACGAATATATTCTTCTCAGAGAATTACAAGCCTTGCAGTTATGAATGATACTTTCCACAGTGCTGCAGTAAACAGGAATTTTAGCTTACCATATTCTAGCTGTAATTACAAAAGATGGTTTGGTCTCTTTGTCTCTTTCTATCTCTGCCAGAAGGTCAAGATTCATATAAAGATACACAACCATCTCTCCAGTATTCTTTTTCTTAGTAGCCAAATGCCTCTCCCTTTTCTGGCAATCACACTCAGCCCTCGCTATTGTGGAGTCAGGGATTCTGCCTTTAATATTACTACTAAAATGGCATGCAGGGGGCAATTTGATAAGACAATGACACAGATGCACCAAATGCCATCAGTATTCAGTCTTTAAACTCTTTCAATTTTTTCTAGGACATTCCCTACATCAATAAATAAAAGCCACAACAAAAAAATACCTTTTTCTTACTAGACTGCAAGAGATCCCAAAATCTAGTCGATATCTGTTTCTAATTTGTCTTTGTGGAAAGGAGGCCAAAGAGTTGCTTTTCTTCCTCCTTGCAGAATGAAGCCAAAATGTAGTCTAACCTGGGTGCACCCACCCACACTCACCAGTGTATGCATTCTAGTCATGACTCAAGTTAATAAATTTGATTAGCTCGTACAGTACTCCAAGCCAGCAGCCCACAAGGCAGGTTCAACCAATACCTTTGCTTCACTCACTGCTCTCAGCAGACCACCAAGGCTCTAGTTTGTATTTTTAAACCTGGGTTAAATTGTGGCATAACCACAAACCATTGTATGCGATTAACAGTGGGGTTCCAATGACTGACTGACAAACAAAATCTTAGCACACTGAGTCTGCTTCTCCCAGTAGTAAACACATGTTATTAATGAAATGATTCTAACAGGCTACACAATTGGAAGCTTTTTTCTTGATTGACAGACTATGCTTAAGAGGCCAAATAAAAAGGGCATGAAGAGTACACTTATATTTTTGACTTTGTGAAGGAAAAACATAAAATTATTGCAATAGTTTCTCTATTCAGTTATAACCTAATGGAATGTTCCTCTGGCCAGTCACTGAATGATGCATTACCTTGATACTCTCCACAGAAGGGACTAGCATTTTTAAAAATCACTGCCCTCCAAGCTCTACTGCTCCTTTTCCATTGCTGACCCATTCTGTCATCACTGACATAGCTTAATAGCAGAACAGCTGATTGGGGAAAAAAAAGATGTCAACATGCATGAGGTATGAGATCATGACACCATCAGTCAAAACTACCGCAAACTGGCACTGTTTAATTGCCAGCTGCTTGAGACAATGCTCACTAAGCTAGACTAGGTATTAAACAGCAAGATGAAACAGACAGGCTTGTTCATTCATGGACCATACAGTTATTACTCTTCAGAAGAAACAGCAATGGCTGAAAAACAGGATAAGAATTTCACCACTCTTTTTTTGTTTCTACAAGGAGTGGATGAACTATACATCCAACAAATCATACCAAAACTGTCATCATAACTGTCAAGGCCCCTAAATTGGACCTACAGCATTCTGGCATGGGATTTAGTTACACATTCAGTAGCTGTATTCTTCAGGCTATTAAGTAGTCCTCACTACATCAGCCTCTGCCTTGGCAGTGCGTATGTGCTACTACAGTGTCATTTGCTGGGCTGATGGAGGACAGAGAGAGGGAGCAGTGGTTTCTGTTAGTGCTGTTGCCAAAAGATATAAATGTAAGTTGAACTCTAGTCTCAATCTGATGAAACGGCCCCAATTTATGGGCAGTTCACCCATGTGGATTATCATTACACCCAGTGATTCTACTAGCCAGTAAACAGTAACACACGTATATACTCTTACAGTAAACTTGCTTCTGTTCTCAAAAAGGTTTGGAATACTTGTCTTACACATCTTGTCATGCCAGTTGATACAGCAAAACCACTATCATTACAACACACGGTTGGCCTCCAGAGCTGAAAGGAGAGGATGAGATGAAATACTTGACTTTTGGGAAAGGTTCTTACCAGGGAACAAAAAAGCAGTATTTTATACTGAGCACATTCAGTACTCTACTATCATCACTATCTCATGCCATTTTTTTAAAATATTGAATACAGCATCAACTAAAAGGTCAATACTAATATTTCCAGTTTGTGTCTACTACAAGAAATTGTTCTGTTGCATCACCTACAAGTGAATGTCAATTTTGTTGGAGAAAATAGTCAATTTTCATGGGATTCTCTGTTTCATTTCAAAGAAACAAGATGTGAATACTGAATGGAGATTTCTTCCATGTAAATGCTCAGAGTATGTGTTAGAGCAAGCCATCACAGCAGAGTCAGTGTTAGATGTACAGCACACTGAACTCCTTGAACTGGTATGGTCAGGCTAGAAAAGGATTTGGTTGGTTACTTTTTTCATTTGTCGTTGACCTCCCTTTTGGAGACAGATCTCACATCTCCCAACTCTGCAGTCTTCTTGGCAGAGAAGTAAATTTATGGGTGGGAGGGAACAGAAACTTAGCAAAGGAAGGACTGGAGAAATGAAACAGCAGTGCTGCAGTCAGACAGGATCATCTGTTAGACTGTGCGTCTGTCTTCTAAAGGTCCACAAGGGATGGCGTGGATTCCCTTCAAACAGCTAATGCAGATTTTCCTGGATGGTTCCTGTAGTCTGATATCTACTGCATGTTTATGCACCCACACTTGTCCTTATTCCTTCCTGTTCATGTGGGAACAAAATTCTTCTTCCTTTTAGGAGTAACCAAACCCAGAAAGCCAGTTGTCCCACTACTGCAGTTCACCACTACCTCCTTGTTGTGGCTAAGTAGTAGCCACACACTTAACCTGGAAGTTCTCCTCATATTCTGCTCCTAAGGATCTATCTTCTCAAGAAAATAATATTTTTTCTTCAAATGGAACTCCAAGGAAAGAGCTGAATTGCTTCTTGCCTGCTCAGTTAGTGTTGTAGTATCTTCTGTTTCCCTCATTAATAATAGAGTGGCAAACAAGACTCCCCCGCTTTCCACAAAGAGAAGGAATGGCAAAACAATAGAAAATGCTCCAGCTATAAATTGCTTTAAACACTAGACTTAAGCAAGAATTTTGGTCAAGGCACTTTTGAATCACTCATACAATGGAGTATCCTAAAGCAGGGTGATACCATAATATTAAGCCTCAGAAATTAACAAGGAACTGTCTTAAACCTTAAACTTGTTGAAAGTAGTTTCAATAGGATTAATGGCTTAAATGAACTGGTATAAATGTTGATACTAATTTTCATTATTATATATGAGGAATCATGCTAAACGTAATCTGAGATACTGCTAACCAGGGATTCCTGCCTCTCAAGGACCAAGCAGTGAGAATATGAAGTCTGAGCTTTATTGCTCCAGCTTGGTAGGCTGTGATGAGGGCTTGGTTCTCATATCATAAAGCACAGGCACATCCTGTTGTCAATTAGACTCACCGGTACTCTGTGGCAACAGCATTAGGCCCCTGGGATGTTATATAGTTTGTTTTGCTATGTAAACAGCATGAAGTAATCCAGGCAGTGAAAGACACAGATGAGCAGGTAATTTGCAGCATACTAAGTAAAAGAATAAAAGTCTGTGAGTGAGAGTCAGAGAATAAACAGTAACAACATCCCTGGGATATAATATCCACTGGTCTGGGGTCATCAAAAATATATACAAAAGAAAGCTAAGGGACTAATTAAAATAAAATATATCCATTCTTTTGCTTCTGTGGATAGAGCAAGAGAAGAACTTAGTGTAGGGAAAAAAAAAAAAAGAATTGTTAGTTATTCATTTTGGTTTTAGCACATATCAAATACATCTTCCAGGTGGATGTCTTTTAATATAGCACCTATTTTGGGACCTGTCCCAAACCTCAATCAATTCACTGAAAATTTTTACCCTGCGTTGTTTTCAGTAGGCTTTGAATCAGGTTATAAACCCAAATGTTCCTTTTATACCTATACATTTACCTATTTTGTGAAAGTAAAATGTAAGATAATGTCCTTAGACACATTTTTAATTGGTGCAACTTAGGCCCCCTTTGTTTCAAAATGCAGTTCCATGCTGTATCATAAGAATATCTCTATTTGTGATGCCAACATAAACTTGTACATAATTGGGACTGCAACAGATTTAAGAACGTGTTCCTGAGTCTGTCTTCCTCTCCTTTTGGACACACAGGAATGAGATACGCAGGACGTTTAAAATCTATCAGAGTTCATTGATCAAAGAAAACGTGTAAATCCATGTTTATTAACAATGTTTGTGTTTAAATAAAACTTTCCAGAGCACACAAACATCAAAATATTTCCCTTAGTCCCTTGGTTCTCACTGTTTATGGCATTTAGAATAGAGTTCGCCTTCCCACCCTCTCATTTATAAATAGTGCTTCCCGTATGGTAGTTTTCTATTATCAGTTTTACAACAGCACGTCATTCTCTCTTTGAAATTTCTAGATAATACTGTGGAAAAATTGCACGGTTTGCTGTTTTGAACACAGGCTTGAGAACCAGGACTCCTGGTTTCTATTCCTTTCTCTGTCAGCACTTTGCTGTGTGACTGTGGCCAAGTTACTCATCTGTTCTACTCTTTGTTCTGCTACATCTGCCATTTTTCAGATCCTCCGTCCATTCTAATTTTGGACAGAGGCAAGCAGTTTTCTGGAGTTTTCTCTCACAACCTACAATAGAATAGAAACTACTGAAGGCAGGGATAGAAAAGATACTCCCTGTTCTGATGGTTTTTTTGTAATGAAAAGACCAGAGTTTTCATATGAAATAAAACCCGAGCAGCAATGTGAACAGCCATATGTACAGTCCAATGCACCCAGGAAGGAGCAGCTGAGCACTCAAGAAAAGTGGGAAGAGGCGATGTGGAGATGCATAGAAAAGAGAGAAATTCTGGCTCCTACCACTTTGTTTCCTCCCATAGTCAGGAAGTCAGTAAACAGCAGCCCATGATTACCCAATTGCTGCTGATCATTTGGCATGGTCTAGCATGGAAGATGCACTTGAACTGCTTGATAATTACAGGCAGCTCTACAGCAATAGCTTGGACATCCCTCTGATAGAAGGCATTAAAATTGCTTGCTAGGAATTACCATCAGTGTTCAAGTTTTTTGTTTCTCGCTCTCATTCCTATCAGAATGAAAATGTCAGCTCCTCATTTGAGAAGGCCATTGCAAAACCAGTTGACATGGAGCAGGCATCTTTCAAGGACTTTTTGTAGTCTTTCATTTCAGTAAAGAGATCTTCAGGCCTTAATAAACCTAAATACTATTGTAAAAGAACTGAAACCTCCTTTTCTGCTAAAAGCATCTCACATTTTATATAGAGATTAACGGGGAGGTAGTGCACACACAGATTCAAACAACTTTTTTTTTTTTTTTTTAGTTCACACAAAGACAGCATAAAAAATAGATTATTTTTTGACAGTGTGAGCAATGGATCTGCCAAACTGAATTTAAGTCCAGCTCCATAACAGAATTATATCCCATCAAGTGATGTGATATATAATGTTTCATTTTCTGGCTCACTACTACACTTTCTGTGAGAAAACATAAACCCAGTATCTTTGCAGACTCTATTATTCACATATTCTGAAACTGTGTGGTATTAATTAACCAGAAAGGAAGCCAGAATTCTTATATGAAATATCTTTCCATTTTAATCCTAATTAAAACAAGCTGAGCCCAAAAATTGTAAGAACTGATCACGATCACTAATTGCAAAACAGGAAATATATTTACCAAGATGCCCACTAATTCACTTTAAATTTTACTTCTTTCTTGCCTGAATGAATAATGAAAAGATTGTAAATAATTCATCTTCTATACATCAAATTGAAAAATTCAAATTTTTGATCATTCCTATTTACTATTGCACTGAGAATAAATTTCATAATTTATTTCACTTAATTTAATTCAGTTAATTTACAGTTAGAGAAGTGATTGCATTACTTTAAAGTCATCCAGAACATAACCTTCCTGTGCTGGCACCATACAGCCCTTGGATTTCCAGAAGAGAAGTAGTGCTAGCAAAGATGTCCTTGTTTGAACATATAGCCCATATTTTTCACTAATGTGTGCATATATTTATATTCCTCAGCCAGTGGACTTTGATGAGATAATTGTTCATATTGTTTAACTTTTTCAATAGCTGACAGGACATCCTGGTCCAAAGGACATATTGCAACAAAAAAATAAGCATCCTCAAAGTATGACAGTTGCAGTTCTGAAGCTGGCCAGTGTCAGGTCTAAAGTGATTAGGTAATTTACTATAATATATAAACATCTGAAATTGCAAACATTCATCAATAAATGTTGCCTAGACAAGAAACCTATTTCCACGGTACAAAATTGCAAACTCTTGTCAAAACCATACGCTGAGCAAGATCCATGTTTGTGAAATCTGAGCCAACTAAAAGCATAGGAGCAGAGCAATACAGCTTCAGAGAAATATTATAGTTGGCTCCTATGATATGTACCTTCATTTTTTCACTAGAAAAATAAAATTTTTATTAGCACAGGAAATAAAAGCTAATGACAAGCCTATCAGCCAACTGACTGCTAACGCAGCTTAAATCTTCAGTAAACAACAGTGTTCATACGCATGGAAGAATGGCTTTCTTAGGAAACATGTTATATCTATATTAATTTCTACATTAATAGACATATCTCATATTGGTTTTGGGCAGAAAACTCTTGGCAAACTGGTGGAGATTTACTTGGTGGTGAGGACAGAGAAGTAGTGGTGTTTTTCCATCTTGTGCTGCTGCTCTCCCACACTCCTTCCCACCTCTAACCCTTCCTCAGTAAGCTCCCCAGCTCTTTGCTGAGGGCATTTCATATGACAGGCTCCCCCCATAAATATTATATTCCAGCCCTTCTTCCAGCTCCTTCTGAGAAGACCCAGTGATTTGGACAGAGTGGATAGTAAAGGAGAAACAATCCAGGAATATCTGGGGGAGGATACAGGAACAGAAAGACAAAAAAAATGAGTCACTCCATTCCCTGTGCCATCTGGCAAAATTTCTCTGGGGATGTTTCTAGGGTGGGACCTGGTGAAGACCTATTTGCAGATGAGTTCTGGGAAGTAACATTGCTTTTCCGTATTTTCCTCTTCCAGTGTTGAGGTTTTCTATTCACTGCCTGTATTCTATTCACTGACTATATTTTAGCCCACCAGACAAAACAGTTCTGCCAGAGCTCTCTATATACCTCTTGGGCTCAGGGTATGCATTTAGAATTTGTTTGTCTATCATTTACTATGTACTCCAGAGGAACCCAACTGTACAGACAGATGTTTGCTTTGCCCTCTACAGAGCATTTCTCAAAAAACTAGAGCCATAGGAAACTTCTGTTTATTTACATAAGAAATTGGTGTTTCTAGATTTTAATCCTTGCCTTCCTCCTTCATTTATATAATAATATCATACTTAGAGATTCATATACATTTGAATTGCTGGGAATACAGCACCCCAGAACTCCTCAAAATACAGTGAAACACCAGATGAATAATTTTTTTTCAGCCAAAATCTGCAGGAATTAAGACTTAAAGAGTGACAGTAAAGTCACTGACCACTGACCACAGAGGAAGTTAAAACCAAAGGTTCTAGAATACTATTATTTTACTTCCAAATCTATCAAAATAGTAAGCATGTTTCTAGTAAAAAGAGAACACAGAAAACTGAAGGATGCTGATAATAAAAAGTTGGTTGAAACCTTTAAAGAAAATCACTTGGAATCATAGAATCATAGAATAGTTAGGGTTGGAAAGGACCTTAAGATCATCTAGTTCCAACCCCCCTGCCATAGGCAG